>JAXGGA010005436.1:0-78332 GCA_038373865.1 Uloborus plumipes
GCTTCATTTTCGGCGAAGTCATTACACGATTACAAGGCTAACTTACGATTATATAAATTTGGATTCGAATTACTATTGTGCAAAAAATGCTTGGTTAAAATTACGATTACTCGATTACGAGTGCCCCATTCCTAAATTATGATAAGGATTACAAGAAAATGTAATCGATTACGTAATCGATGATTACTCCAAACCTGATCTGTGTATATAGCTTGTGATGCGAATAATATTGCAAACTTCAAATCAAATACAGCCTGGATAATGTAAAAGAAAGGGTAACTACTTTTAACAAATCAGATAATGCTTTATTAGTTTGAAAGAATGAGTAATATCAAAAGTTTTCTATTCCATTAAAATGTACTTTTTCTAAAATTAATGAACTTGGAATAAAACAGAATAAAACGCTGACTTTGCATGTAAATGTAGTTTCAAAGCTGTGCCCTCGGTTTATTTTCATTTATGATTGTGCTGTTCATGTGTGACATATTTGTGAGATTTTTGCTGTTTTGATAGCGATTTGTAATTTTTTCGAACTTGCAATGAGCTATTTTTTTCAAAATTTCTGTTGAAATCAGCTTCATTTGTTTTCGGATATCCTTACTTGGATATCGAAACAATTAAATAGAAATTGTAAAAAGATTTTTAAATGCTACATACTTAGGTGTCTACTTATTGCTGCAGTTAATCAACAAAATCTTCTTCTATGCTGCGATTGTATACAATGCTTTTTTCCAACTGACCGTCGAGCAGTGTTTTGGCATGCAAGTGGGTGAACCACGTGATACGGCATCTTCCCCAATAGGGAGTCTTTCCTCAATCTATCCTATATTTTTCAGCGTTTTTCTTTTTTTTTTCTCTCGTTCCCAAAGCGGCGGCACACATTGAGTCTTCATATAGCAAGACGAGCTGTTTTAACTCAAATAGAAGAAATAGTCCAAAATATATTCTATTGTAAATGGAAGTTCTGTAAATATTCACCACTTAAAAAATGCATCTCTGTTAAATTGAAGTATCCATTAATTTTTAATAATTACACAGGCCAACGATGAAAAAACTTTTTTAATGAAAATACCTTATTCTTATGTTGTTTAGGTCGCTGAATCCAAATATGATGCTTAAAAAGTTGTATCACCCACCATTTATTCACATTTTATAGTTACATTCATGAAATAAAGAAACATTTTTAGAATTTAACAGCTTTTTCATAGTTAAGATAACATGAAAAAATAGGTCTAATGAACAAAGATGATGTTGGCAGCACTGCTGAAACACATGCTACAACATGATGGGGGATTACTGTTGGTCACTTCACCGGGAAGTTCAGCAAGCTATTCATCGCAGGAAAAGCTACACAAGAAACTTCAAGGAAAAAAGGGAAAGAAAATATAAAGCAATTCCAGTTGACAAGTGAACCTTGTATCATCACATAAAATTACTATTCCAAGTATTTTACTGTAAATACAAACCATTTTTACGATTCTACAGTGTTTCATTGATTTCCCTATATACTGTAAATGGGTATTAGACTATATAATAAAATACATTTTGCTTGGAAACTAAGGGTGATACATAAAAACTACAAGCAGATTTGGATTCAGCACATAAAAATCTATCAAGATCAGCTATTAAAATTAAAAAAGTTTTCAAAAAGGTTTTTTTTGTTGGCCTGTGTTATTATTTTATTAAAAATCATATCTATACGTCTAACAAACAAATTTTACTTTTGCACTAAAAGATAAAATTTTTAGGATATGTTCTGAATATCTATTTCCTTTTAAATAATGTACTTTTTTTTTTGGATTTATTCATTGCTGCTGTCTGTACCGTCTGTTTTCGTTTACTAAAACCAAGGCCTATCATGATGGAGGGAAGTCAGGAAGGGCAGCTGCTCTCCCCTGACTTCGAGGAAATAATGCATTTGCATATAAGTGGAGCGACTTTTATTGTTTTTCGATATATTCGTATTGAGTACATTCCCTTTGCCAATTCTGGAAAGATCCGAAATGACGATCATGCGGTAAATATCTGCGCTTCTGTACATTTACCAGCCTGATTCAGTTTCATTGTAATAGGGGTTGGCTAGGAGTTAAAGATAATGGAATATTAGATTTTAAGAAGTCATGGTACTCTAGATGCGATTTCTTTTCTTTCTGAGCTTAAGTTTCGAGTTAAAAACAGAACATACTAATTTCGGAAAAAACAACAATCACATGCTTGCTTAAAATATCGTAACTATGAAAGCACTGTGTCCCATTTGTCCTATTTTGCTCCTTATAGCCAGGCTTTCTTAAACGGACAGTATACTTTTTTATTTATTCATTTCCATTTTGATAAAAGTCATTCTATTACTGCACAAAACAAACTGCAGAGACTCCAAATATGTTAGATCTTCGTTTCGTTGCATGGATTTTTGAGGAAAATAGGCTTTACTTCTATAAAATACAGCTTAAGTTTGAAAATTTCCAGAAACAGTATTAATATGATGATTTTTTTTGGCTCCGTAACGGACATATTGCGAGCTATACGAGATACGTCCGTATTCTTATCGTTGTGCAATATCTTTAGAAATGACATATCTTTGAGGGATAAGATTGGGTAGTTTAATTTTTAAAAGTTCAGTGTTACTCTTATTTGAATTGCGAAATGGTTTCCATTAATAGAAAAAAATATATATATTTTGAAGTATCCAAATCAAAATACGACTTTAACTGAAGACCTTTAATCTATATTTAATCAAAACATCATAGAAATAGAAATGTAAATGTGCTATATGATAGCTATAATTCATATTATGAACGCTAAACTTTCAATATATTTGTATGATGTAATTATATTTGCTACTGAATATTTTCAGTAATTTTAATCACAGAGTTGATAGTTTGTTGTAGCATGCACTAACTGAGGTCATATGCTGTAAATAAAAACTTGTGTACAACTGTCTAAGGTACTATGTCATACTTTCTCGAAATGGAATCTCAAGGTGAAGCATTTTCAGATACAAATTAGTGATTGGCGTATAATTTCTGAGACAAAAACCAATATTGTAAAATATTACTTAACCCTCCAGCGGGCGCGGCCGTCATACCAACATGAAAGGTAGCGCGTATTTCCTCATACGTTATAGTAAAGCCACAAACATTCGACGACAACTGAAAGTGAGTCAAATCGAGGAGAAGGAATAGCCAAAGACAAGCGTTCTCAGCGCCAAAAGGTATAAAAACGAAATGCATCTCTAGTGTATCTCTCACTTACGCGCGCCAGCTGGAAGGTTAACCTAATTAGTGATGAATTATAAAACAACCAACTTTGTCAAAATATTGCAAAAATAGTAGCTTTAGGTACTTTTTCAATGCCTGCGTATTGTTTAAATTTATTTCAGTGAATTGCACTTTTGCCTGATTACCACGACCTAATTAGAAGAGCATGTCATTCCGTTAGTGTGCAGAGTTCATTTTCAACAAGATTGTGATGTTTTCCAACTTTGAGGCACCTAAGAAAATCTGCAAAGTGGTCCTCTGTTGTTGAAATTATGATGAAACTATCGAAATTACGGTTTAAGCTTCATCACACTACCAAAACTCTGATCCTCGCTTTTGAGGAAAACAAAATTGATGTATCAGTCGTTTACTTCCGCTAAATGTCGGATGTACTTGCTTTTACGTTAACACTGGCAATCAAAAGCTTAGCAAAAAAAAAAAAAAAAAATCTTCATAAACAGGGGCGTAATCAAAAATGTTTTCTAATAGAGAAAATATGAGTTGGTTTTTATGATATAGAAAGGAATAAATATTTATTTGAAGAAGTAGACACAGAATTTTCCCCTGTTCCTCTGAGTATGAGGCTTCCATGCTAGAGTAATAGTTACACAAGAAAGCACAAGAAACACAATTAGCAACTCATTCAAATTTTACACACACAATCATGCATAAATTAAATTGACTTATTAGTGACATGCTGTGTTTAAAAATGACAATATTAATGACAATAATATTTTTCCTCAGTCCGATATTATTTTCCTAGATTCGACGAGGAAGAGGAATAAATTAAAATAGATCAAATAAAACGTCAACGCAATAACCAATATATCTAATAAAAGAATCCCGATTGAAAAAAGAAAAGAAAAAAAATCCCCTCACATCATCATCTCTCTCATCACGATCTATTTAGGTACAATCAGAAGAGACCTGACGCATGCGCAAATTCGCGGAAGGCTTCTGTTAAAAAGTCAAACAGTAGGTATAAGAGCCAAAATTAAAAAAAAAAAAAAAAAAAAAAACAAAAACAAAAAAAAAATCGACAAAACTAATTTTAACGGTAGGAAGAAACGCACATCGGTTTTGTGGCAGGAAATAATATTATATTAGTCCTGCAGTGCTATTATACTGTGTGATGTTTAAAACTTCTCCTGGGAAGCCTACCAATATTTTGCCGTTTTACTCAAAACTTTTGAAAGACCACTTACACCTCTTTGCTTCTCACCGCATCCCATTTGGAAAAATAATTACGGTTTAAGAAAATATTCACCAATCTGTAATATTAATATCTACATTTCTTTCTATGTACATTATTATGTATTTTGCGCATAAGAGAGCTAATTTGCATTTCGGAATTTATTTTTAAACCCAAATGTAAAAGTTATTCAAAGTATTTATAAATGTTTATGCAATGGCTTTTAATGCATCCGAGTATATGAAAATGTATTTTTAAAAACAAAGAAATTAAAAAAGTTTTTAAGATTTTTTAAACTTAATACTGAAGATAAAGTCATGTATCTAAATGTGAAATTCAATTTTCATATGCTTGTGCTACTGTGGAACAATGTGAAAAAAAAAGCTGCCTTATGAAAGCACATTACACTTTTTAAATATTTTTCATCTGTAGAGTAAAAATATTGATTTTTGAAGCTATTGTTTTTTTTTTCACTGTATTATATATCATTTTATTGAAAACTATTTCATTTGTACCTTTATATTATTTGTTAGATTATGTAGATTTTTTTCAAAGCTTGGAGAAATAAAACATGTTCTCTTTTATTTCTGAATATGTGTCATTTTTTCACATGAATATGTACAAAAATAAAAAAGTAAAGAATAAGAGAAAAAACGGAAAGAAAATGAAAGAAGAATTGTATAAATATTAATATGCAATGAAAAAGATTAGAAAAATCAGAGGAATAAACATAAATAGAAAATAAACAGTAAATAAAAACGAGCGGAAGTTAAATACACTAAGTGAAAAGTTTATTTTCGTATGAAAATAATGAAGAAAAAAGTAAGCTCAGAAGTAGAAAGCTAGTAAAACTGAGATCGTTCTTTACATGAATACACTAACGCTGCAAATCATTCGCTTTTCATTGAATAAAAATACCAAAACTCATATAAAAACCTTTTCTAAATTATTTATCAAAAATCGGGAGACGAGGTGCAAATCGTTAGCAAAACTACTCATGTATACTATATTTAAAACTTACTGTTTTTCCACTACACAAGCCAATAACACACAAAATAAAACAAACAAGCACACATTTATTTTGTTTTGAATATGGATAGAAAGCGTTAAAATAAGCTTGACTAAATTTGTGAAGCGCGTTTTCGATCTTTTATGCGTGAAATATGCTTATTGGGCGTTAGAAATAGCTTTGATAATTCATATTTATATAAAAGTATGCATATCTGTTTGTTTCTTATACAAATCCAGTTTTCGTTGGATTGTCATCAAACTTTGCACAGAGGTTCCTTAATGCACTAGAATTCACATAGGCGGGGTTATGAAATTTTTAAAAGCTCCAAAAAGCTCAGAATTCAAATTTTTCGTCTCAAAATGGCCATTTCCTTTCAATTTTCAATAGATAAAGTAATAGAGATAAGCCTTTAAGAATACAAATTGAAAACATTTAACACATTTAAATACGAGTATTTTCCGCAAAGATTACGATTAACAATAAATTATTAATTCAAGGCTCCCCTATTTCATTTTAGCATGAAATAAGTTAAAAACAATTACTGTTACAATTATTTGCATTCAACACTATTGAAACCGCTATGTTTTTTTAGCACCCGGGCAACGCCGGGTAATAACCCTAGTTTATTATAAAAAGAAGACTAATAATATGAGATATATAACTGACTGCAGTGGCGTACATAGCGCCCCCGCAACCCCCGCGGCGCGGGGGGGCGCAAGAGGTTTGAGGGCGCCCGATCCAGAAAAATAGCACTAAAGGTTTCACGGGGAAAATATTTTTTACATTTTAATAGGGGGTGGGGGGCGCACTTACAAATCTTGCTGGGGGGCGCACCTTAGTCTATGTACGCTACTGACTGACTGGTTGACCGTGGTTGTTCCTTGTGCCTCTGGGATAGCTTGGCACGGAGGTTCCTTAATGCACTAGAATTCACACAAGCGGGGTTTTGAATTTTTTAAAAAATCTAAAAAGCTCAAAATGGTCATTTTCTTGCAATTTTGAATAGATAAATAGAGATAAGCCTTTCAGCACAAAAATTGATAAAATTTAACACATTTAAATATGAGTATTTTAAAACAAAGATACCGTTTAACAATGAATTATCAATTTAAAGCTCAACTATTTCATTTTAGAATGAAATAAGTTTTTATATGCCCATGTGGATAGAATTCATTCACGTAACTTTTTTTAGAGCTGTGCTGTATTATTAAGCACCCGGGCAAAGCCGGGTAATAAGCTAGTATCCAATAAAAATAATGTCGTATTTCATAATGCAAATGATAATTGCATTTTTGAGTCAATTTTAAGTATAATTTTTCTGGTATTTCAGTTCTTTTTCATATATATATTCTAATAAAGATTTCAGTGTTATAAAGTATCATAATTTAGGGGAAAAGTTTTGAATCATTAGCACAATTTAAGAAAAATCGACTACTTAAACACCGCTAATGATTTCCATATTTTGTGTCATTAAAGGCGAATTTAAATTCTGCTGACACAGGCGACAGGTATGAAAGGTAATCAGGTGGACTAGGTTAATCACTCTGGGAAGGAAATTAATGATTTTGCTAAGCATTATGCTAAATATGTTAGTTCTTGTTTAATTTTTTTTCCAATGTGAGCCACATACGCAAGTCTCACCGCATACACAAGTCTCAACCGCAATTTTTCCAAACATTTTGACTGTAGTTAATTCTTTATCTAGTGAACTGAACAGGTGTTCATGTTAGGAAAAAAAACTCTCAATAAGCGAAAAATCCAAGTAATTATATTGAAATGATTAACATTATAATTTTAGTTATTTTATGCGAAAATGATATGAATTTAAAATCGAAATCATATGATAAGGAAAAAGTAAATAAAACATTCTTGGGAAACAGCCAACTTTAATTTATTAATCATTACCTTTACGTTATAGGTTTATTTAATGTTTAACATCAAACTCCCCTCTGGTGTCAATATGTCGTGGAGTTAATCGAAATTGCCACATTTGCGACTTATTGGTAAATCCGTAACTGGGTATTGTTTGGTAGGTTCCTAAATCGTTTTTTTCATAAAATTAAATCTACATTTATGGGGGGGGGGCGGTGGCGAGAATGCCACTGTGTAAAGTAAATGTTCCAAACCTTAAGTCACGCCGTGAACTTTTGTGTCTTCTTTTTTTTTATAAAGCATTTAACCCTACACTGCATGGTGTTGCCAATTGGTTACATGGACAATTTGTCCTCCTTATGAATAGCAGAATGTAGTCATAAGGCAACTCAATGCATAAAAAGCAAGTATTGGGTATATTTAAAGCAATTATCACCCTTTATACTCCATACATGGCAGCACTGGTCTGTTACATGCTCTTAAATGAATCCATATGGATAGCTTTTAAAATCACTCAAACTACCATGTTTTGAAATTATTTCTTACAATGAAATATTTTTCTTTGTCTTTTAAAAAAATAACATGAATAAAATAAACATTTATCTTTCGTTTAAGATGCGTTTTACTTCAAAATAATGATTTGGAAAAAATCTAGGACATAATACACGTCTGTAGCCATTTGGCAACATTATGCAGTAAGCATCCAGAGAACACTTCGATTCATCTCTATAGTTCATGAAGTATGTGCTTTGTTTATGTTTCGCGCTAGCTTCTTTCTCTTTTTGGAAGGTATAATATAATCATGCGGACCCAAAAGTGGTACTTTCGGCTGTTCTACCGTTTATAAGACCTCGCAATTATCAATGCTTAGTTGATGTTCAACAGAGTAAACAAACAAAAAATCAATAGGGAAAAGCCTTCAAAACGTGCTCATTTTAGATTTCAGTTAGCACAAACGTTGTGCTTACACGGACAAGTAAAGTCATTAATAATTTTAAAATATAGTTTTGAAAAAAACTAAAAAATACGCTTTTACATTGGAATGCGCTGTGATCATCACGGGTTTCCCTCTGATTTTCAAAACTACTGAATATCGCACTTAAGTTTACATGCACTTATAATACATCAATATGCAATACAGTTTAGCCTTTAGTATTAAAAATAATATTAAATATATTACTTTTATATTTGCAAAGAACGTAAATTTTATCTTTTATTCAGAGTTACATACATACATACATACAAACAAACCCACATGTGAAATTAATAAAAGTGTATTAAAAAGAAACCATTAGCTACAGATAAACTAGAGTTACAAACAAAAAAAAAGAGAGAAAAGAAAGAAAGCTTGCGCGAGAGAGCCTCCAAAAGACATCAGATTTGACTGAATTGATCATCGGAAAGTACAAGTACACATAAAAAATAATGTAAAATGTCAAAATGTAAAGGATTACAAGAGTACAGTGCACCAAATGTTCAATTCCTCCATTTTTTTACAAAAAAGAACTAATTTCAAGACTATCAATTAAAATCTTTTTTATCTGTTGAATGCATGGTGCAGCCATTTGGCAACAAAACTATTTTTAATTAGAAAGGGGTGAAAATTTAGAGTTAAATTTTTTTAAATATTTTTCCATGTTTTCTTATTACATTGACAAACACATATATTTTTTTCTACGAAAAATAAAAAATCATGCAGTGTAGGGTTAACAATCTAATTGACTGCTCAGATATTATTAATTCCATCCATTTTGCTGGTCCAAATAGAACTCTTAGGAGTCATCTGTGTTTTAAAAATATTTTTACAAAGTTTAATTATGGTGATAATTTTTGTCTTTTTAAATTTTACAAACTTTTTAACTCTCATTGTCGCGTTTTGGATATTTTGAATATGTCTTTTAATAATTTTAAATCTATTTGTTTTAATATTTTAAATGTGTAATTTGTTTTAATTCGTTTGTTGTCTTTTAAAAATTTCACTAAAATTTTAATTCCTTGTCGTGTTTCAGATATTTTTAACTTGTCTTTTAATTGTTTTAAGTCTATATGTTTCAATATTTTGAATGTATAAATTGTTTTAATTGTTCTTATTTTACTTGCCACTGTAATTGGATTCGTCTGTTGTGCGCAATACTTTAAAATAAAATAAAATAAATAAATAAATCAACTATTCAAAGGGGCAGGAATATTTGTAAGTGACCTGGACACAGAAACTTCCAGGTCGGGCCTTGCAAGCTTATCTGTGACTATTTTTCCCAATACTCCCTGAAAGCTTATTTTTCGGAATAAAAGGAATGAAACTGAAAAAACGAATAAAAGGCAGGACGAATTTCTATGTTGCGATGTTAGCCGTACCTGCGGATTATCATAGATTAAAATACAACAAAACAAATGTTTTTACACACAAGCGTGCAAAGAGCATTGGATGCATAAAACCACCAACCGTCCACTAGCTACACCTATCAGCGTTTCTTGTTCTTTTGATATGAAATGCTTTACCTTACTGAACTTTGCACTTTCTTGATAAGCCTCAGGTTTCTCAGTATCTCACGTAACAAACCGTAATGCGTGGAGAGGTGCTTGGATGATACACTTCAAATTCATTTCCGTTGTTGGAACTTGATTTTTCGTTGGGTGTGGATCTTAAGTTTCAGCTTTCTAGGATTATTTGGAATACAAAATGGCGTATATAGACCCGGCGACAGCATGGATGAAGTACATCATATTCATGATAAATTTCGTCATTTGGGTAAGTCTTTTTTAGTTTGACTTAAGTTTAAACAAGAGTCGAAACAGTTTGTAAGATAAGAAAGTGCGTTACAACTAAGGTGACCAGGCTTAAAGATGGCATGTTTTAAAGTACCTAATCTTTCAGCAATGTATTGTGCTAGAGTTTGTACTGAATACTGTATTATGTACTGGTGAAAATTAATTTGTAATATTTACATTAGTACGTTGCTGCTGACCGTTACATTAATGTTGTTCTGAAAATAATGGATTGTCGAATAGAAAATTTAAATGACTGTCAACAATGGTGATAATTCCTAATTGATGAGGTGAGGTTTTTTACACCCCAAAAGTGTTGGACTTTTGCATTCATACGCTTTGTAATCTATTTATATATGTGTGTGTGTGTGTGTGTAGTTCATTATGAAAGTGTTATTATACCTCCATATTTCAAAACTGCTTTTTTTTTTGCACATTCAGTTTTACCTTTTAGTGTAAAGGAGGAACAATTCACCTTTTTCACTGATAAATATCTAACAAAAAGCTAAAAACTTGCATTTTTCCCCTACACATAAATTTGCAAAGGGTTTTATAAGCCTTGTAAAATTGATTTAACTTGGAGAGAATTCACATTTACAATGATCCATTCACATGTCATAAAATGTATTGTATGTGCGTGTCATTTACGATACTGTTTCAGTTGCAACTATAAATAAATGTATGGAAGATATCAATTAAAGAATCTTTTTCCCTGCAAATGAAAATAATCCAAAATAAGTTGAAACTGACAGATAGTCTCATAACCTTTTAAATGTATAGGAGTAATCGAGGCACAGTAGTTTTTAATTTTTTAATATAATTTCTTAAATTTTAGTTTCGAATATAAATTGCAGAACATGGTAAAAGATCTCTTTAGCTGTTAGTGCATTTTTTTTTTTCATAATTTTCTTAATTACATTCCTGATCAAAAAACTGATTTCCGAAAAGCTCTCAAGTTGCCCCACTGTGTGTGTGTGTGTGTGTGTGTATGTTGTGTTGTCCCCTGAAAAGGCTCATAAAAATCAGCTATATCTATTATGACAATTAAACAATCTATATCCTATCTATTATGACAATTACTATTAAATTCTTGAGCTATACATAATACGCAAAACGGATGAAAGTAGTTTTTACACAACAAAACTTAAATTAGTTATAACGATAAGGTCCATGTGAGAGTTGATTTTATTTATTTGTTTATTTTTTGTAAAATAACGTTTTATGCTTTAAGAACGTTAAATAGCATTAAAAGATGAAAAACTGGGAATGATAGAATGTAAAAGATAATCAAAACCATTTTTAAAGAGAAAAACAACGTAAGTCTTCAAAAACTTGTAAAATATTCCTTTGTTGTTTTTGAACCGCCAAATGCCATAAGTTTTAGCTAAATTTACTGTGCCATTGCATATTTGGGAAAAAAAAATCAGGACACTGTATTCAGATAATAATTCATAAGAAATAGTCGTTAGTAATAATATAAAAGTATCAACAGTTGAATGGGCCGTGTACCCCCATTAATAAGTCCCACTGTATCCACAAAGTAGTATTTCTAAATCAAGGGTCAAAACTTACATAACATTTATTAATGAAAAAAAAAATACATACATGCAACTAAAAAAGTTTCAACCTCAAACAAACGCATTGGTATTGTTTATAGAATAATAATTTGAACCTCAAATTCGAAAAGGTAAAACTTGCATAAATTAGACAACTGAGAGAACAAAAATAAAACGGGCTGCAGCTTCCCTACAAATGAAATATGACAGTGGCTAGTCTTTATTACATTTCTAAACATGTTTAAAAAACATAGCATACATTAAAAAAAAAGTTTAATATTTGAATCGTTGGAAAATTCCATTTGTCCCACTGTACCCAGATCTCTCCTTCTGCAAACCTTAATGTATCGTACAGTCTGCTACTGCTACTCATATTTACTTCACTTACAAAGTAAACACATAAGTCCCCCCCCCCCTTAAAATGTAGAAAAACAAAATGTTTGCGTTTCTAACGATTCAAAAGTTGAATAATCAAATTTCAAACTTAATTTTGATAACTAAATCAGTGCTTCTGTAGGATATTTCTACATTTTTAGTCAAAATATTGACAGCATAAATGTGCTTATTATTATAATCATGTGGTATAGTATGTAAAATGTAAAACGTTTTCGTTATTTCAGAAAACTTTGGAAATTACTTGTATTTAAGTACGCTAATGACTGAACAAAATATCCTAATCCTGAAGTTATATTAATGATATTTTGGGAAATGAATTCAACTGCTATGAAACATTCGATAGTGAATTATATTCTAAATTAAAAATAATATATCCTGCGTGTCCCCTCGGAAACAATTCCCTCCACACCGCGGTATAAGGTTTTTTCCCTCTGAATGATTTTTTTCTTTTTTTTTTTCCAGATATATTTTTTTCTGTTACATCAAAACAAAAGTTACAGTTCATTAAAAAATGATTTATTTCAATGACTTATACAAAGAGAGGCAATATAGATAACCAATAATAGTTTTAAAATTGCAAATTTTTCCGGTATCATCTGTCATGTATTTTTATTTGCTTTATTTATTATAATTATTATTATTATTATTATTATTACTACTACTACTACTATTGAGCTTAACTTTAATACTTGACTCCATTTTTATACTTGATTATACTAGACTCCATTACCATCCTGTGCTTAGCATTCCGTACACTCTCATAAAAAATTAAAACTTGGAAAAACATTAATCATTTGAAGTTTATAAGAGAAATAAACCCTGAAATGTCCCCTCTGCAACAAAAAATTGTACCGAAGTTTTACCTTCATACGGCGTTTAGGCGTTTAACTTGACTGACCCAGATTTTGAAAATATGAGTCCAAGATACATACTTTCAATTGCAAAAATTGCCAAAAACGATGGAGTCGATATATCAAAACGTAGAAGCAAAAATAAATAAATAAATAAATGAAAAGTCTAAATTTTATATGGCTCTCAGATCTTCCCACTTACATTAAAGTAAACCACAAACTTGAGAAAACAACATGAATACAATAAATTTAGCATATGTTTGACCAATATTCACTGACAAAAAATGCAGCGTTTTTTGACCTATACCACTTTGCACTCGTTGTCATTTCCTTTTTACTTTTGGGGATATTCTCAATATATTTGTTTTTTTTCTATTGTACTAGCTTTATAGTATGCTTTTACGCATCATAATATAATATTGAGTTTTATTTTTAAATGGCAATGAAAATGATAACTGTATATTGCTATTTTTTTACTTAAATAACTGTTTTCATCTGTAATCGTCTGATGAGGCGATATGTTCCTCTCTCATTTTCAGCACGGTCACTTTGAACTTTGAAATCGATTAGCACCTTGCGTTTCAGTCTCAAATGCTCTATTTATTTGTTTGTTCATTTATTTATTTATTTGTTGACGTTTGTGTTGTTTTTTAATGCTTGTGATTTCCTTAAATATGAGTGGGAAGACTCGAGGGCTGCATTAGAAGTTATGATATATTTTTCCTTTTTTATCTTCGGGACAAACTTATAATATCTTAATTCTTTTTTTTTTTTGAGATCGTAGTAATATATTAGTTTTTAATTTTTCTTCTAAATTCAATAATTTAATTGCTGTTTTTTGGGTGAATTTTACATTTTGAACAACTTTACGAACGAATTTATTAAAAATGAGCCAACGGAAGCGACTATCAAAATAAGTAAGAGTTTTGTATTAAAAAAATTGTTTTTCAGTTGTTTACTTCACTAGTAGTTAGATTAAAATTAGCTAAGGGTATTCTAATGAATAAAATCTAAAGCAGAAGTCAACTTCATTACAGTAGATCTTATTCAAATTTAATTTTAAGCAGCTTGATTTACTGAAAAACTCTTTCCCCTTGAAATAATTTAGAAAAAATGGGCTAAAGCTGCGAAATGTATATAAAATAGAAACATTTAACTCAAAGTTGAAACAAAAATGGTGGGAAAGAAAGACTACAAAATTGTGGAAAACTCATGGGAATTGTTATTCATGCATATTAGACAATTTAAAACAAGTTTGCTATAAAAATAACTAAAAATAATACAATTTGAGTAGCTCAGTGAGTCTTGACGTTTAGAGCGATTTTCACATCCTTGATGATGGAACCTATTATTACATCTTTGAATACAACTTTCTCTTATCAGCTAGAATAACTTTTTTCTACAGGAAACAGCCCTCAAGCTTATCAGTCACAGATGAGTGAACATACATATGATGCAGCAAGTTAATATTAACGTTTTTTGTGTCATAAAATGATTATATATAACAAATTGTCAAAAATAAACGAAGCATATTTCTATATTTTTTCATGTGCAGGTAGTGTTTGATTTTGGGATACTTGGTTTAATCCAAGATTAGACGCGTGGTACAGTCATAGAAAAAAAAAAACGAAACACTCGCTCGTATTCGAAGACTATTAACAATAGAGACACGAGTAATATGTTATTTTTTCAGGAATAATGTGCTCTATAAATTTCTATTGGTAAATTGTTGTTAAGGGGTCTTCATATAAAAATCGGCATCAACTTTAAAATTTTCTATGAAAACCTCCCTTTTTTATCGCATATTTGTGATCAACAACATCATTTAACTTTGTATACCAAATCGTTTTAAATTTGCTCCAGCCGTTGCTTCACAATTGAACTAAGAAAAAACCACCTCGTAATGTTAAAAATATTTTTGATTTTTGGGCATATAATACCTAAACCACGATAGGTACGGCAAAGTTTGTTTTTTTATATCAAAGTATGAACCAACCCAACAATAAAAACGTCATTGACTTCCTCTCAGATAAAATTTTGAATTTTTTATGAATTTTGAAATTAATATTTGAAAAAATTATGATCTGGAACCATATAATATTTTGATGGAGAAACAATCTAGAAGAGGTTTCAAAGGAGAATCCAAAATGGGAGCTCAAAATATCCAGTAGTTTTTGAGATATGCTAAAAGAACTATTTTTAGGGACCATATACAACTGTGCAAACCGAAACAATAGCAGAGAATTTCTATGCAAAGAAAGAGGAATATGCTTATCCACCAGTTGCAGAGCATGCTCAGCGTTTTTATATAGTATTTAGTTTTCAACAGTTATAATATGTTGAAAGCGAAACGCAAATAAAACTGCTGAGAAAATTTTAAGACTGGTAGACAATCCAATTTTTTGTCCATTAGTCAGAAGTCTGCATTCATACAACATGTAGCAATTCAGAAAACTTTTTACGTGGACACTTGATTTTCATGGAAAACTGTGGTGTCTCGGAAGGTTATTTGGAATAATTTGTAACGATTAGACGTTTTTTTAAATTCAGAGCCAAGGTTTTAACATTTTTACCAATCCTAATACAGTAGTTTATATAAATACAAGAGGTTACATTTAAGTTGTAACCTCTCTCCAAAAGGTGTGTGCTGCAACGGTTAGTGCGTAGCTAAAAGTATGCATCCATCTTTGTTTAATCAAAAAGATAGAATGTTGCGTTTTTCCCTTGAACTCTACACAGTAGGGTTTTCTCTTCCAAATTTCAAAAAATATTATAACTTTACCAAAACCCGAGAATTTTTAACTAATTACGAAAAGCAAACGTATTATTGTGAGTAGCTTTAGGTAATTTAATCGAAAAAATATGATTTGTCTACTATTTGTAAATTTTGACCTTGAAAGTAGCTTTTTAAATGTGGTGGTGGTCCCTAAATCTTTGGTCGGTCATAACTTTTGTTCTAATGGCCCTAAAGTGATGCCGCTTGGTACCCAGCATACTTTTG
Source organism: Uloborus plumipes (assembly GCA_038373865.1). Classification (NCBI taxonomy): domain Eukaryota; kingdom Metazoa; phylum Arthropoda; class Arachnida; order Araneae; family Uloboridae; genus Uloborus; species Uloborus plumipes. The sequence goes on from JAXGGA010005436.1 coordinate 15,904, forward strand.
GCCCTCCGCACCTAATTATGTAACCAAATGTAGGGGTTCCCATTTGAAAATTCAGACTTTGAGTTCATTTCACTTTGTATATAGCCCCTTATCAAAATTTTACTCACATAGTTTTAAAGAAGACTTTAAACCATGTCAGAAGACACCTTTCTTTTGTTCTTGGCAAGTATAGCAGCCGAATAATTCAGAGTGTTTCGTTTTTTTTTCTATGACTGTACATTGCAAAAAAGGAGCTGTTGTTTTTACGGAAAATACTGGAAGCCGAGGTTCCAATTTAAAACTGTAAAATGCACAGTAAATCATTTGATTATTTGCATAAATCGTGATCAAAACATAGTTGCCTAGTATCCAAACGGTTCTGAACAATGGAATATTTCGATCTTTTTTTCTTTTTAATTACCTTTGTCACTTGTAGTCAATGACTAAAGCTTGCATTGACAGAAAAATCATTGTTTTTAATTTTCCTTATTGTTGGCCCTTCAGAGTTACATTTTCGTTAGTTTACGGTGGAATTATTCTTAACATTATGTTGGTTCTAATGATATTTTTTCTTTAATAAACACATTTGAAAACAAAGAAAAGAATTCGCCTATTGCTTCTATACACACGTAACCCCATACAGTATATCCCGATATCCATACATAATCTGCTTTCAGTTCTAACAATTTTATAAGTAAGTATAATTCCAGGGATAATAAGAATTTTCTTTTCTGGGGAAGCCTTTCGATTACCCGCTGTATACAGATGTATGTATGCGTACGTAAAATATTGGTGCCTGAAGAATTGGATGCGCCCCAAGTAGCATCATCGGCTTTTGCTCGGCCGATCATCGAACTCCTCGTAAACTGATCCCGTAACGCACGATGACATCATTCCGATCAGTATCCGAGCACGGTTTTCGATGAGCTACTTTTCATCGGAAAGCGATATCCTTCCGATCAACTTTGCCGATGAAAATAAGCCGAGCATCCAAATTGATCCTAAATTCATCGGCACGGACTGCACCGCTCGTAAATTGCTCAAATCTCATCGTATTCGAGCAAAACTCATCGAATTTGCTGCTCGGATTCTGTTTGGCCGATGAGACATATTGGAGCAATTCTCGATAAGAACTCATCGAATCCGATCATCGGCCAATGAGAATTTCATCGGGTTTCGATGAATGGCCGATCATCTGCCAATGAGATTATGCTGCTAGGGGCAGCTTAAAATAATGATCATAAATTTTATACTTAACACTTACTTAATTCTAGAATTTTACTGGTTTCTTTCTGTGGAATATGGCTATTTAGTGTAGGTCAAATAAAAAAATAGCACAGGAAATACTGTTTTCTACGTGGATATGTAAAAATAAGTGAATGAATAGAGAAAGTGCTTTTTACGGTTTATCTACCAACAGAATTTAAAAAAATTATGTGTAATATATATATGGATTAGAAAACATGGCATTATGCTGCTCCAAAAGTGGATCTTTACTACTTCAAAACGTGTCTTCAAACTATTTACTCCCCCCCCCCTTAAAAAATCTGTTTTTTTAAATACTCAAATACTTAGTTTGAAATGATTTGTGTTGATAGCTAAAAATCATTATTTTTTCTCTAACAGTAAAACCATATAAAAAACCCAACCCAACACAAACTGCTGAAAAAGGGACTAAAATCTTTAGAGCAGAAAACTCATGTTAAATATTTTGAGGTGATTAAATTACTCTATTATTATGAAGCGTTTTCAGTTGACATCACAAAATAAAGGCAATAATTAATATATTTATAAGTATTAAACCTAACTTTGTTTTCCACACAAGGTGTGTTTATTCATTAACAAGTAAAACATTTTACGTCCACTTTTGTTTATTATTTTTATGAATGATATTCATGAAAATGTTTCTGGAAACATGAATTGTTTTGCTGATGATGTCAAAGTTATGAGGGTTGTAGAAAATGATGAACAAGTAAATCAGCTGCAAGAGGATTTGGATCATATTACTAAGTGGGCAGACAAGTGGGGCATGGCAGTAAATGTTGGGAAATGTCAAGTGCTGCATTTAGGTCATGGGAATAAGCATACAAGCTATTATTTACAGGGTTCAGTCATTAGTAAGGCAGAAAATGTTGTGGATCTAGGTGTCTTAATAAATCAAGACTTCAAGTTTAGTCAACAGTGCAGCATAGCTAGTAACAAAGCCAATAGGATGCTTGGGTTTATAAATAGATCTATTTCAAACAAATCTAAGAAGGTTCTTCTGCCTTTATATAGAAGTTTGGTAAGACCTCATTTAGAGTATGCTGTTCAGTTTTGGTCTCCTTATCTTAAGAAAGATATTAATTTATTGGAAAGGGTACAAAGGAGGGCTACAAAGTTAGTGAATGGACTTTCTAATTTAGACTATGATTCCAGACTTAGAATGCTTAATATGTATAGTCTTGAGCAAAGGAGAACCAGAGGGGACATGATTCAGTTGTTTAAATTTATCAAAATGAAAGATGTTATACGGTTCAATTTTTGCACGGAAAGCAGGACAAGGGGTCATTGTTATAAGCTGTTTAAATCTCAGGCTAACCTGGAAATTCGGAAAAATTACTATTTTAGCAGAGTAGTGGGAACTTGGAATTGTTTACCGGAAGAGGCGGTAAGGAGCAAGGGAGTAGATAGTTTTAAGAGGGCCATTGATCTTCATTGGGATCTATAATTTGACTAGGTCCAGCCCAGTTGGGCCCAGAGCCTGTTGCTGGTCGTCACATTTGTATTTGTATTTGTATTTGTATTTGTATTTGTAAAAATTCACTTTGACCCATTTGTCAATTGTCGAATTGATATGACCATTAGCATTAAAGATACTACTACATTTGTTTCCAACAGCAAGTCTTTTTCTTCTTAATTTATGATAAGTTTTTTTATAATTTTGAGTTGATTCAACAACCTTTAAATTGAAAAATCCCATTATCGATGAAATTTTCATGTATGAGTCGTTGAAGTGACATTACTTCGTCTATCTTTTTTTTTCTAATTTCAATATTCTGTGATACTAATTTAGATAAAATTTTGTGTCATACCTGCGTATGATAAATGAAGTTTCTGCACCCCATCTAAAAGCACATGCTATTCATTCTAATTGAAGTAGTACATGCATTTGACTGCTAAGATAATTTATATTAAATAAATTTACTACATTTCTGAGTTGCAATAATATGCATTTTTTATTCAGATATGAGATTAGTGTATGTGAGGAAGCGACATCTATCGTTTTTTCTTTTCTTTTCTTTCTTTCTTTCTTTTTCTCTTTTTTTCTTTTTTGTTATTTTTCCCTAAAAAATTTCCGGCAATGAAAGCAAATATTTCAGACACTTCAATTATTTGGCATATAACGTCATTATCCTTAAAATAAAAACATAATATATTAATGAGTGCATACATCCATTTTATACATAAATGTTCCTTTATTTATTTATTTTGTTTTTATTATTATTAATGCTGTTATTGTTATTCTGCTGCTGTTATTAGTGCTATTATTATTATGATTATTTGACAATCTTCCCTAAACGTGGTTTCATTCATGTTAGGTAATTTACATTTTTAGGCGATCTTAAGTTCCATTAACTGTAAAGGTCAAATATCGAAAGGCAAGTGTTGCTCATTACAATTTAGCGACAGGTAATAATCGACAAATGCAGTTATTTTTACCGATTGTAAGAAACATTATTAGGACTAATATGTTGAAGTTTACTTGTTATTCTAATAACATTGCAGTGCAGAAGTTTGAGCACAATGAAAATATTTGAATAAAAAGAAAACTATTCAGCGGAATGCTTCAAATTTCTACTGTGGGTAAGCAATAAGATCCTAAATATATGTTTGGGTATTGGAAAATATAACTGAAATGATCAATTGAAAAATATAACTGAAAATCAGAAATTACAAATTTTTTTTATGTCACAGACTTTATTGCACAAGTCAGATTTTAATGGGGAAAAACAGCACATGTACCATCGTGACTAAAAAAAGAATGCTACTTTCTCGGATGAAAATATAGAAACTTTAACGTGACTTAAGGAAAGTTCAGAAGAGCATATGCTACAGCCAACAAGATGATAATTTGCTTATGGTATGTTTACCTGTTTTATTTAATGGGAGCACTCTCTTAAGAGAGGTCTCTCTTTGCTTCCTAAATAGCAAAAAAAAAAAAAAAATCCAATAACTGTCAAAAAACTCTGGGTGAACCTTTTTTTTCCTTTCGAGAACTCACGAATGCTCCCAAGCGGATCTTTCAACGAGATAATGAGTAATGTCATATTTACCATTGCACAAAATAATGGTTTATGACTCAGAATAACTGTGTGATGAACTGGAATGTAAGATCGGTAGTGAACGTCTAGAAATCATCTCATGTGACTTCTACAAGAAAAGGAAGCCGTTTTATTCACTGTAAAAAACAGATGTCGTTTTTACAGTAATTACAGCTAATTTTATAGTCACAAACTGTAAAAATTGCTAATTTTACAGTAATAAACTGTTAACTGGAACCTCTGCTCAGGGGCGGACTGGCCATGTGGAAGATGTGGAAAATTCCACATGGGCTGCACCTACTTTGGGCCGTTTTCTTTTTATACATTTATTTTTTTTTTTCTATTTAGAAAAAGAAAATTTCGAAAAAAAAAAAAAAAAAACAGTTGGGCCGGCCCGGTCGTTCTCACGTTGGAGAAGCGTTCGCGATCACAGCTAGAACTGTCTCTTTTTTGTGAGAGAAGGGGGGGGGGGGGTTTAGTCGCTGATTATTCAGCACTGTATGGTTTTCCTCTTCCAAGTGAAAGTCAAGGCCGAGGGAAACAATGGCTTTGTGGGGTCTTGGTCTACAACGATGCTTTAGGCTTCAAATGGTGTCTCCACGGACTGCTATCTCTGCTCGGAATTGATGCTTCGGGGGTTTCTAGTAAGGAGCGTTATATTGGGGGTGGGGACCTTTTTTGTGGCCATCTGAGGCTGCCTGGGAAAAAGCTGAAATAAGAAAAAGGCGCCATTCGAAGAAAAGGATGTATTAGGATTCTTAAGTAACATGAGAAACGAAAGCTAAACATTTTTTTTCTTTCCTTCTTTCGTGCTTGTTTGCTTCCCGCCACTTTTTATGCAATGGATAGACCCGTGGCTTTTTCAACCAATTAGGTTATTTTAGCAATCCGTGATATTTTCTCTCAAAGGAACAAAAACGAGTCCTTCGTTATGCATCATTCTTGACTGCTTAATGGAATTACATGTTTTGAATAAACAGTGACAAAAATCTTTTCGAGGTAAGTTTAATATTTTAAATCATGTGTTTGTTAAACTTTTGCTGTGTTAATCACTTTAAATAATACGAATTTGAAATATAATTATTATAAATTGAATATATTTTTGTTTATCTAAGTTTAAATTCCTAAATGTACAAAAAGTATAAAGGTTAAATTTAAAATGTACTGGATATTTCATTTAATTAGAAATATATTGCAAAATTTCATAACATTTTCTTGTGAACTCTTGTTAATTTTTAAATTGATATCAGCTTAAAATTTCAAAAAACAATCAGCATATAACGTATTAGATTTACAATCCGCATTAAAATTTACCAATGTAGATACAATCTTTTGTGTGATTTGGCTCGAATTTTAAGCTAGAAAATGTCTTACATTCTGGACACACTCATACAATCTTAAGAGCGGGGGGAGGGGGCACAGACCTTAAAGTTTAGGAGTGCAGACTGAGCCTTCACCCCCCTCCCGCCCATTTTTCACTCAGATTTTTCGTTAGAGAAACCTTTGCTCTTACTTTGCGGATAAATTTTTTCACTCATAATTTATTCAACTTTTTTTGCTCAGTTACCAGGCTAAATTTGGACGGGGCAGTAAGTTATTACAGATATGGGTCTTTTGTAGTCTGATAAACATTTTCGATAGCAAAACAGACCATTAGTCCACTTTTATGTGTCTTTTTCGCTGATATTCCTCACATTTTTCCTCACATTTTTTAATGTTCTCTCTGTTTTTTTCTTTGTTTTTTGGATTAATCTTACAGTTGGATCTGTATCAGAAAAGTAATGCAATAATCTGCTTGCTTTGCGGTAGGCCCGTAATTTAGGGGGGAAGGGGGCTCAATTACCCCCCCCCTGACTTTAAGAAATCATTGTATAACATATAAGTGGGCGTGATTTTTTTATGTTTTCCGATGAAATTGCATTGTGTTTGGACCCTTTGCCCCCCACCCCCTGGAAAAACTTGAAATGACGACCCTGCTTTGCGGTGTAGACTATACTAAATTTCAGCGGGTCCGGGGGATTTCCCACCGGGAGAAATTTTGAGAAACTTTATAAAATTCGATATTTTTAAGCCTTTTATGAAGTATTTGAGTAAACAATAATAGGAAGAAAGAAAAGTCAAATAAAAACCCCTTAAAAGTGATATTTTTCATAAAAAAAGTCTTTTCGATCAACAACAACAAAAAAAAAAAAATGCAACAGTTAAAATAAATTTGCTTACTCAACTTTGAATTATCTTCCAGAAATAATTCATAACACAATGACAAAATTTGAAGGAATTGAAAAGTAAGCTTCAAGAAATTTACCGGAAACAATTGTAAATAATAGCATAGGTAAGTTTGTCGTAGCATTTAAGTAAAAAGTTTGTAAATCAAGTATGAGACAAGAATTATGTATTCAGATTATGTACAGAAACAACGTAGTAAAGAACAGATTTTAGACATAAATAAAAGATTTAAGTTGTTATTTTATATGCCCTATAAGATTTTCTTAGCAATTATCTTGTATTTGGCACGGGTTTTTTTATATATGATTATGACTGACAAATCCTTGAAAGAATTATTTAGAAAGTGAATTTTTTTGATTTATGAAGAAAGATAATTAACTCTATGCTGAAGTCCATAATACTTTAAAATAAATATTTGCATTTTTCATTTCACAACCTGACGTAAGATGCAGTCGCGTAATTGTTTTTTATTTCTTCTCTCTTTCTCACAATGAGCCAGATTTTATGAAAATAGTATTTTCAAGTTAAAATTGTTTTCTAGTGTGGTAAGCAGTTACAAAGAATTTTAGAATTTATACCATAAAAAGGACCATATAAAATAGTTGTGATTACGCCCAATCATCACACACGCCCACTGATTCCATACTTTTTTAAATTATAGTTTTAGTAACACAACAAACATGGAAAAGCTCAAGATAAATACAGTGCAGCCAGGAAAATGGGCACGACCTTACATTTAATATGAATGACTATCTTAAAGTCTGTTTTGATTTGACCAAAAAAAAAAAAAAAAACTTCCAGATGGTAATTCTGGCTGCGCTAGAGGATAACCACAAACGGAAATAATTTTCCTGATGATTTTTGTTCTAATTTTGGAAAAGTTTGGCACCAAAACATTGAAATTTTCGACAGAGGGCCTGTATTCCCCTAATCCCCCTCTCCCCCAGACATATGGGTATAATTAGGTTAAATGAATGAAATGAACTGTAAACGATATTTTTACTATGATTTTCATTCAGAATTTTAGAAATCTTCTGGTTTCAAAGGTAAAGTGTCCAGCAAGTTGGGTGGAGGGGGAGCACGTACCCCCCCTCCCCCCGACGCTGCGCTTATGGCTACAGAACTGCTTAATAGTTTATTTAAAAGGGAATTAAACACGTGAAAAACAAATTTCATAAAAAAATTATTTCAAAATTCAATAGCTTTTAAAGTGTTCTTCTATAATAAATTTGAAAAATTAAATTAACGTTTTTAAATGATTAATTCAGTACTAAAATGTGTTTTTTTTTTCCTTAAAAATTACTTTTCATTAAAATGAAGCTAAGCCTTATTTAGTTAGAAGAAACTATAGTTCGTTTACAGACCTTTCAAAAAATGTTTTATAATCAAAATGGCATTTGCAAAGCAATGTTATTGAAAGCACCACTTCTTTTCCCTGACAAGTATTTTATTATAAACAAAAACCAAACTCCTTATACACAGTATTTTTCAGTTGTTGCCAGGAATCTTTACAAAATTCTCCAAAACTAACCTTTTGCAACATTTGATTAAATGCTTTAAATTGTTAACGTATCGTTTTAGACAGCTCTTATCTCAAACAGTAGTTGGAAAGTCAATAATGTTTTCTTATTTACTGGAAATACACATAATGCTTCGATGTTCTTTTGTTTATTTTAAAGGAAAATAGCTGATCCATTTTTCATGGTACAATTTTAAAAGCAAATCTAAAATTTCCTGAAATGCAGTATTTCCTGATTTTCTTTAAATTACAAATAGCATTCCTTGTTAATTGGCAACTAGTATCGAAACGTACATTTTTAAAAATCTTTTCATTATAAACTTTTCAATTTTATTATGATTATTCAATTTCAAAGTAATAAATACAATGTGTAAATTTGAGATATAGCATATTTTCAAATTCCGGAAAAAGTGGCCAATGATATGATTGAGCAGTTTCAAATTCATTAAGTTCTTTGTAGCTTTTTCAGTTTTATGAAATTAAAAGGCCTTGTATGAAAAATATGGACATGTCCTTGAAGAGTAACACTAATTTTTAAAATTTTTAGTTTATCTTCGAGTACTTCGAGTAACTTATTTAAAATATGATTTTGTAATCATTAATTTTGTTCAATTTATGTCATTAAAAGGGCTTAATTCAGACTATTTCTGTGTTGTGCTTAATTTTTTTGAAAAATATTTTTGTCGCATGACTTTCCTTCTATTTTCAAGCAAGCAAATAATACTCATACAGTGAAGTAAAAAGTTTTTTTTCGGTTTCTTTGCTTGTACCGTTGTACGTAATAAGCGACCGTCTTGTACATTTGTATTTAGCCATCCATGGGTTTCACAGAGAGAAATTGCGATTTTTTTTTTGAGTGTTACTGTGCATTTTTAAATTGTTATGAAATAATGACTACTGCTCAAAACATTTTTTTTCTTTGCAGAGCAATTCAAGCTCACACACATCCAATACTTCCGAAAAGTTCTTATTCGTGATGTATAATGTATTCACATTCTAAACGTATGCATTACGTTTGGTTTAAATGAAAATTTTTATTAGTTTGCACAAGTTCAATACAATTTCAAGCAATGATTTTGAAAAGAGCGATTGAGTTTTGTTTAAGTGGTTTTATGAAAACAAATCATAGGCATATATCTTATTCTTGGTTTAAGGCTCTGCTTCAATGGAAAAGAATATCGGAATTCGTCTTACACCATTTCCTTTCTCTTTATGAGGGGAGTATACATCTGTGAGGTGATTGACATTTAAACCGCCAATAGACTGGACCGTACAGGAATTTAGGTTCTAAAACACATTTTGAAAATATTAGATCCTTGACATACCATGTGTACGTTATAGATGTTAGTACAACTACTTTTTTTTTTTTTTTTTGAGGAAACCCGTTAGAAAATTTTTGGGCTGGGAACAATGCAATTTCTTGAGTAGGGGCCGGCAAGAATTTTCTTTCCACACAAAAATTTTAGAGCCAGTCCGCCCCTGCCTCTGCTGCCAGTATTATACTGTAAAAACAATAGTTCATTTTTTGCAGTGCTCAGTGTAAGAGTTCATATCAGCATATAATTGAAATTAACGATTATTTTAAAAATGTTTAACCAACTAAATTTTCTTACATTATTTTGGTTCCTCCGTGAAAATAAATGGACATGAATTTTTAATCTCTAGCGGTTCAAGTTAAATTTGTTTAATAATTTATGGTATTTACTTAGGCATAATTATTGCTGCCATCTTGTAATTGCATCTCATTAGCCATGTAATTATTTCAGCACCATTTTTTCAACTTCTAATCTTTGTGGGTCAAACCTCCCTTATGATGGATCAAAACTCTCTTATGATGGATTAAAACTCTCTTATGATGGATCAAACCTCTCTCAAGTGGGGAGATTTGAACCGGGTTGGGCATTCTTCAAAAAAAAAAAAAAAAGGAAATAAATAAAGAATAAAAATCTAAAACACTGTCAGAGATCATAAGGAAACAAATGATGTTAATTTCAATATTTTTAAGGGTGGGTCAAACCTCTCTAGCTTCCCCTACTAGTTAGAACTCTCACACTCGTAATTATTTCTGTCGATTGATTATTTATTATCAATAGGAACTCTTAACAATCATTTAGATAATCTATAACTACTAACTAATTTTTCTGGCAAATTCACACCGTACTTTTCCAATAAGTTAACACCAAAATGTCATGATCTACGAACAGGTCAAGTAAATTACCACAAATTGTCGAATAAGTAGCTTTTAAGTTAGCTTTAATAAAGGTCCATTTCTCTTTTTTTTTCGAAGAAAGTGAGATTAAAAAAAAGAACGGCGCAAAAAAATGAATCTAATACAAATATTTTCTCCATTAAATATGAGTCGCTTGCTTTTTGATCTCAGTTCGATTGTACTATTGGTAAATAATTAAAACATTATGAAAAACAGTTGAATGCTATTGCAAAGCTCATTCTAATACGTCAAATATTGACCTAATTTTTAGAAAATCAGCTTTATCAACTTCATTAACTTTATTCTTAGATAACGAGTTTTATCAATAGTATTAACTTTATTCTTAGATAATTTTCATTCACTTCACGCATTCCGAAAGCTTTGTATTATATTTTCAATTGGTCATTAATCTACTACATATGGACATTTGTATTATATATATGAAACATTGAGATCTTTGCTTTCCAAATTAATTATTTTACTTAAAACTCACAAAGTTTATCTAAGGCGTAGCAAAGAGGAACTTTTGGGGATTAACCCCCCCCCCTCCAAATCTCCTAATGTGTACTATAAAATCATACCAAAGTCATGTATGATACTTGCTTGTTTTTTTCTACTTTTTTGCAAAGAACTATGTGCTTTACTATGGCAAAGTAAGACAGCACAATTTTTAGTTTCTGATAAGCACTCCAGTGCTAATTGATGCATAAGAGACCTCCTAAAGTGGATACCTTTCGAACTGCAGCAGAACCCGTTGCTGTGAATTCAAGTAAGTTTTTCTCTACTGATAACAAAACTGTTGCAAGCAGGCATTAAATACTTGTTTCTTGAAATAGGTATTAGACTAGTAATCGCTTGGTAAATTGCGATTAATTGAGGGCCTAAATTATCCTTTTCTAACCCAATGATTTCGTTTTAAAAATATCTCATGACAAAAGACTTATATATTAAATGATTTTGTTGCACTTACGGTCTCACGTTCACTACAAAGTTAGAAGCTTGATCGTTATTTTTCAATAGCTCTTCATTCTAAAAAATTTTTGACGGTACATCAAAATCCTTTTACTAAAAATTGTTTTTCTCATAACCTTCAGCATTTTTAAGTATTTTTGTTGTATAAATAAACATAACTTTCTCTTAAGCACTGATTAATGCTTTTATTCTCTGAAACAAAACTTTGTCTAAGTTTTTGTATTTGCAGACATGCAGAACAATAGCATCCTTTCAAAATAGCTATGTAATTAAAATTTGCCTAGCTGACTGTAATTCCACGTGGGTAAAATGAAATTAAGTGAATTTTTGTAACCTTCAAATGTCTTTGAAAAATATGATCGCATGAAATTACTTTTTTCCCCTTTTTTTTCAAATTTAAAGTAAAACTGAAAAAAAGGTCAACCCGATAGTTTATCTACAGATCTTTCGTTTTGTTAGGGGACAAGTTTTAGCAGCTGCATGCTGTAAAAACCAGTGGTCGGAAGTAGCGCACCACAAGTAGCGAAACTACTGTAGTAGCTACATTTTGTAGTAGTTTGTAGTGTAGTGCACTACCTTTCAAAAAAAGTAGAATAGCGAGTAGCGCGATGCAAAAAAAATAGTAGTTTGTAGCGATTTCTGAAAACTACTTTTAAATTAAAAAAATAATCATAATAAATGAAAAAAAATTAAAAAAAAAAAAAGAGAACGAAGGAAAAAAAACAAGGTGGCGAATATTCGTAAAAATTGTAAAAAAAATCTAAAAAGGACAAATTTTAGCAAAAAAAAAAAAAAGGAGCAAAATGGAAAAGTAACAAATAAATTCAAAGATAAATCCTATTTCTATTCCATATTCGAATGAGGTAATTTTTTAATCTAAACCATTTTCGAATTTTTTCGGTCGATCCTCAAACGGTGTATTCTTTTTATTTATTTATTTTTTAAAAAGTAGCGAAGAAGCACTACATTGCAAAAGTAGTGTAGCTCGCTACATTAAAAAAAAAGTTGTAGCTGTAGTTAACTACATTTTTAAGAAAGTAGTTGTAGTTGTAGTTCGCTACGAAAAATATGTAGTTTTTCTAACCACTAGTAAAAACTACTGCTGATATAGTCATCTCTCTGAATTCCTCGTAGTGTGATCTATCGCTTTGTCAGAAGACAAGTTTTAGCTGTTAAATGCTGTAAAAATTGCTGCGGAAATAGTCATCTCTCTGAATTTCTTGCCGGGTGATTTTCTAGTATTGAAATAACGGAATAACATAACATCGAAACTTTTGAACTAGCGGAAATGACCAATGGCATATGACTATGCTCTAATTAACATTCCCAAGGAAATTAGCGAAAATAACAGTACAGTGTTCCCAAAACTGTTTTTTTTTTCTGGTGTTTTATGATTTTAAAATCAAAGGAGAGCTTTGGAAAAGGATATATTTTCGTCTAGTGAGCCCTTTATCCTTTTCTCATCTTAAGAAATGTAGAAATGAGAATTATTTCCGGTTTCCTGAAAGAATGTTAGAATAGGGTCTTTATGTGCTATGTAGTATCATCTTTCAACTTTTGAAGGTCTGTGCCTTTAAAGCAAATAGTGGAAAAGTAGATTGCTAATGAGTGAAACATCGTTTAAACACATTTTCCATTTATTTAATTGTATGTTTCAAGTAAAAGATTTTCGAAAAGCAGAATTATTAACGAAAAAAATATCTAAGTTATAACTGAAATATGCTACTGTAGTGAAAAGAAAATGTAAAGTAAAACGAGGAAAGTTGAACAAGAATACGAGTAGGGGAGAGTGGTAATGAATGGGCCATGGTGATGAATAGGCCACTAACAAAATATGAAAAAGTATTTACATGAATTTTTTTTTGATGCCACCAATAGATGTAGCTATTTGTTCTTCTAAACTCATATAATTTTCATTTGTTTGCGCTGAGCCATTTTCAAACTAGAGTGGCATGGTCAAGAATCTGACTGAAAAGTAAGTTTTTCCCTTTTTAGTAAAACATTTCCTATCTAAAATGTACCAAGTATTTCACTGCATACATATGTATAAGCTAGTCTTTCCATATCTATAAACTAATCTTAAGATGTATTTTGATGTTATCTAAATTTAATGTACTCAAAAAACCTAAATGTATTCCAAAAGTATAGGTGGGGCTGAATGGGCCACTTTGTCATGGTAATGAATGGGCCACCTAAATATTGTTTTTCTTCCTTTTCTTTGGATTTTCGCATTAATATGAAACACAACTGACTGTCATAGATAGATTAAGATTACTGTCGTCAAAATAGGTTTGTAGTAACTTCTAAATATAATTTGCAGATCTATATTATATTGCTATAGTACAATAGACCTCTGGTCGCAGTGCGTGGCTTGAAAAAGCCTCCCTCTCTCCTTCATATTATATTGCTCACAGTACAATTTCATTTTCTTTCTTGGTAACTTAAGTTAGATATTTCTTATTCCCGATGTCTAGTAAATTTTAAAAAAAATTTGAATTTTGACAAGTTTGAAAATGAAGATGAAGTTTTTGAAAGGGATTTTTAATATTATTTTTGAAATATATAAATTTTGTTCATCATAGTGTGTATTATCTGTTATTTTTTTTATATATATTTGATGTTATTTATTTCTTACAATCTCATTATTTAGTCATTTTTCTGCTACAATTGGTATGCATCAGTTTTATTTTAATTGCATCAGTTTTGATGTTTATATAATTTTAAATCAGTATGATTTTGTATCATCATGTCAAGTGCCACATTTATTTTGTCATATTCAGCAAATAAAAGATTAAATCCACATGTTTTCATTGAATTCATTTAGTGGCCCATTCATTACCTTCGATGGCCCATTCAACCCCATAGGTGGGGTTGAATGGGCCAAATTTCAAAATTTTTATTTTCTATTATAATTCATTATAGACAGGTGCTAATCCAACTTTTATGACTTTTTTAGATAGCCAGATAAGTGAAGTAACTAAAGCACCAATTTAGAGTTAAAACAAAGTGTTAGAAAAAATTACAAAAATTCAAAACCAAAAAGTGGCCCATTCATTACCACTCTCCCCTACATCTAATTCTAAGAGAATACTATACTTGGAGTTTTTCTATACATTCTTGAAGAGTACGTACCTTAAAACTGTTTGTGACATCGTTTCGTTTGTTTCACAAATATTTGAAGTCAAATTTTGTAAAAAAGCTCTGAAATTTACTTTCAACTGTATAGAGTGAGAAGTAAGAAATATTAAATCAAAAACTAAATTTTTAGTGGTGGTCAATGTTTCAGATAATTCTTCTCGCGATAAGTTATATCCCTAGTTTTTTCCAAGTCTTATTTCAAGCTAAACTTAGGCTCATGAAAAAGATATATGCTTGGTGTAAAACTATTTTTGATACACATGATAGAAAAATTCTCTCGAAGCATTTTCTGATATACAAGCCAAGATAAGGTATTAACATGCACTCATAATTGGACATTACACAAGGATAAACATATTAAATAATTTGTCACTGTTTATATGAATTTATTTTAGAGAAACACAAAAGCATGAATTCACCTAAGGCAGCATTTAAGGGGTGGGTTTTTAGGGTTCAAACCCCCTCCAAAATTTTTAAAACTATTTCAAAAATGCTTTTTAATGCCCTTTTGTTTGCTGAAAAATATTATTACTATTTTGTTTTTAATTTTCTTATTTACTTTTCAATTTCATTTGAAAAATGAAACAATCATTATTGAAGGATAGTGCAAGTTAATTCTTTAATGTAATTTTTGCAAAGATAATTTCTTACACAACAATACACAATGCACCTTTTTAACTTGGACG
Organism: Uloborus plumipes; assembly: GCA_038373865.1. Taxonomy (NCBI): domain Eukaryota; kingdom Metazoa; phylum Arthropoda; class Arachnida; order Araneae; family Uloboridae; genus Uloborus; species Uloborus plumipes. Next base: position 30,937 of record JAXGGA010005436.1, read on the forward strand.
AAGATGCTTCGTACACATCAGAATGTTTTCCTTCATTGGAAAGATATGTTGTTTTATTAAGCATCTACTGTAACAAAGAGCAACAGAATATAAAACATGAAATCAAATTTTATTTACGATATAGATTTCACGAGAAATGTGTTGGTAAAACCCTCCCCGAAACAATTATCTGGTTACGGCCCTGAGTTCACCTAATTTATACAAAAAAAAGCAGTTAAAAGCAAAAATTATTGTAAATTAATTATTTTATTATTTGTATTTGCACCACCAAAGAGATTGGGTTTAACCTCATTTTACTTTTTGTGGAAGGTGTGCATGTCTAAGTTTAACCACAGTAATCGTAAAATGAGAAAACTATGATCATAAAATTTAACAATAGTAGTGTCTTGAGCAAAAGCAATAATGTAGTTACTTTCTCAACTGCTCATTAATTACTATTAAACTGTCCTTTGTTGTTTTAAATTTGAGTTTACTTTTGTTTAAATTCAGTAAACCATCCTAGAATTATTGCTATCGCTATTAAAATATCATCTGCATTAAAAACAAAAGAGAAGAAATTAGAATAAAGAAGCAAATTTAATTGAAATATAAATCGAATTACATCAACATACATCGTAGTTTACCCACTGCAAAGGCGGCTAAAATGATTGTATATCAGTAAAAGTCACTTTCCACGGGAAAATGGTTAAATAAAGCATGGCATTTTATACGTACCATACCGATGAATTACCAGAATCCTCTGCTACTTATAGCTTATTTTCGACTTCTTCGATAATTCAGTGATGGGCGTGTTTACTGACGTAGATGACTCAGGGCTTTGACAAATAGCGTAAGTACTAAGTATCAACAAATGGCGTAGCTTCGGTAGACATCTATCATTTTGATTTATATTAAGCCACCAATTTTCTTCCTGATCATGCATTTAGTTTTTCCGGCATATATTCCATCTTTCAATTCAAATACGATGTTCTCATAGTTTTCCATTATAAGTATTTCTTTTAAATTCAAATATTCATGAATGAGAAAAATCAAATTATATCTTCTAATTCCTCACGTAACTCAAATTTTCATTTTTGAGCAAACTTGTGAATTTTTGCTTCTGATCTTTATACCATTCCTCTTTCTTTTCCCCAATGTGCCAAGTTTGGAAAACTTGTGTGATATTAATTACACCACACGGAAAAAAATAAGAGGAAAATAAAATTATATCAGCCACCTACGGCGCTAATTAATCCTACACTGCATGGTGTTACCAATTGGATACATGGACAATTTGTCCTCCTTATGAATAGCAGAATGTAGTCATAAGACAACTCAATGCATAAAAAGCAAGTATTGGGTATATTTAAAGCAATTATCACCATTTATCCTCCATACATGGCAGAACTGGTCTGTTACATGCTCTTAAATGAATCCATATGGATAGCTTTTAAAATCACTCAAACTACCAAGTTTTCAAATTATTTTTTACAATGAAATATTTTTCTTTGTCTTTTAAAAAAATAACACGAATAAAATAAACATTTTTCTTTCGTTTAAGATGCGTTTTACATCAAAATAATTATTTGGAAAAAATCTAGGACATAATACACGTCTGTAGCCATTTGGCAACATTATGCAGTAAGCATCCAGAGAACACTTCGATTCATCTCTATAGTTCATAAAGTATGTGCTTTGTTTATGTTTCGCGCTAGCTTCTTTCTCTTTTTGGAAGGTATAATATAATTATGCGAACCCAAAAGTGGTACTTTCGGCTGTTCTACCGTTTATAAGACCTTGCAATTATCAATGCTTAGTTGATGTTCAACAGAGTGAACAAACAAAAAATCAATAGGGAAAAGCCTTCAAAACGTGTTCATTTTAGATTTCAGTTAGCACAAACGTTGTGCTTACACGGACAAGTAAAGTCATTAATGATTTTAAAATATAGTTTTGAAAAAAAAACTAAAAAATACGCTTTTACATTGGAATGCGCTGTGATCATCACGGGTTTCCCTCTGATTTTCAAAATTACTGAATATCCGCACTTAAGTTTACATGCACTTATAATACATCAATATGCAATAAAGTTTAGCTTTTAGTATTAAAAATAATATTAAATATATCACTTTTATGTTTGCAAAGAACGTAAATTTCATCTTTTATTCAGAGTTACATACATACATACATACAAACAAACCAACATGTGAAATTAATAAAAGCGTATTAAAAAGAGACCATTAGCTACAGAGGAACTAGAGTTACAAACCAAAAAAAAGAAAAAAAGAGAAAAGAAAGAAAGCTTGCGCGAGAGACCCTCCAAAAGACATCAGATTTGGCAGAATTGATCATCGGAAAGTACAAGTACACATAAAAAATAATGTAAAATGTCATATTGTAAAGGATTACAAGAGTACAGTGCACCAAATGTTCAATTCCTCTATTTTTTTACAAAAAAGAATTAATTTCAAGACTATCATTTAAAATCATTTTTATCTGTTGAATGCATGGTGTAGCCATTTGACAACAAAACTACTTTTAATTAGAAAGGGGTGAAAATTTAGAGTTAAATTTTTTAAAATATTTTTCCATGTTTTCTTATTACATTGACAAACACATATATTTTTTTCTACGAAAAATAAAAAATCATGCAGTGTAGGGTTAAGCACCTGTGGCGCCTTACTTAGTGTTGACGTCATATCTGCATGGAATTTATGACATTGGCAAGAAACTGAAAAGATATCATGAAGATGACCTAATTTTTGGAGCCAAATTTGTCAACTTTTCATACTTTTAAGGTCATTGCTCGTACTTAACTACCATCAAGGTCACGTTTCAATCAGAAACAGCCTTCAGCCGGACATACATACATAGACATATGCTGTCGGATTTTAACAGTGTAGATCTGATTCACGAATTTTTCCTTTTTTTCTTTCAATATGCCATAGTGCTCAAAAAGCTTGGTTTGGTAGGTAAAAGTTAAAATTAAAATACTATTGAATGTAATAAAGTCATACTTTCCGGTTTCTCTTGGGCATCAAAAATTTAGAATTTTGTGCAATACTTTACAAATTAACTTAAACACAAATTTAGTTTTTGCCTGGATAGATATGCGACCACACATATTTTTTTTTATAGTTTAGTATCTGCTGCACCTAGCGTTTTTCTTTAAAAAAAAAAACCCCATAACTCACAACGAGGAGAAGGCTGTACAATGTTGTTATTTTGACGCATTTTCAACACCTTGATCGTGGCAAGGAATTTTTTTATCCCCAACCACTAAGCAATAGTTTTAGGTTCATAGCTAACTTGGCATCTTTATTGCATTGTCTAACAAATGAGCTGTTAATGTCACTTGCCTCAACGAGCAGATATTTCCAGTCAATTAGATCGAAGTAATTCTTTTGCCTGGAAATTGAGCGGGTGAGCTTCAGGTAAATGAACGTTATAAAGCAGTGAGTAACCGCCCCTAAGCAAGGGCTAAGAGCTCGTTTATTTCGATTCATGGACTGATTTTTATTTTAAACTCTTTCCCAAAGAATTCCACGGATTCAAAATTTGACAATTTGTTTTCTCTTATCTGTTATTATAGCCAAAATTATTGTTTTTTGATGGCCAAAACAACCATCTCTTTGGATTACGCTGTCAACAATGCCTTTGAAGTTTAAGGGAAATATATATACAGAAGCTTTTTAGAGATTCTGTGCTTCAAATTGGAATTACGTGTGTGAATTTATAGTTAGCCACTTGGGAGCACAAAACATTACAATATTAAGTGGCAAGAACTTAAAGTGATTCCGAGTGCTTTATAAGTACCAATCTACTCACAGGCGCAAGATGCGATTAGCTTTTCTTAATCATCGCGCATGAGTCAATCTATCAGATATTTTATGGACCAAATTAGGTGAGCTTGTACCATTTTTACAGCGTGGCTGATACTCCAAAGATACTTTTGATCAGCTGTTTTAGTCAATATTTGAAACGTTGGCTTGAATGGTTTCAGATATCGAAACCTGGAGGTTTTCAGTTCTCCCATGTTTTACCGGTTCTCCAAAAATGGGGAGGGGTACGAAGAATAAGAAGATATTAATTTATTTTCCTTATTTTTTTTCCTCTTTGCAATCTAACTACAAATTTAAGTGATCTGCCTTCAAATTCGTACGTAAATAGCGACGTTTAAAACCAGGTAATGATCCTTATTTATAGATTCAAATTGCCTTTCTTATTCCATTCCACTTAGTACATCTTTAATAAATGTTTGTTTGATTGTATATTTTTAGTGCTGAACTTATTTTAAAAATTGCAGTAAAAGCCCATTATCAAGTTTAACAATTCCGGAAAAAAACCATGAAATTTATTCACTTTTAAAATGTCAGATTTTAGTTTAAAATAACTGATCAGTACATAAAGTGCTTTTGAATTCAAAGCATGTAGTAATCCATATCGGACACTGTAGATCGGATGATAACGCCAATTCCTGAATGCACAAAATGCTCTGGCATATTTTAAAATTCCAATTACGTTTTTGGCTTTCCTTTCAATGAGTTTGAAAACTCTGAATTATGTATAAAGTAATTACAAGATTTAATCCTCTAAGCTTCTTCAGTTGGTGTATTTTCTGGAGCATTTACTTAGCAAAAGGGATTTGCTTTTGGCACAATAAATAATCTATGATGGCTTGTTGCATGCAAAATGAACTTTTCCGGCAGTTAATAATTTTCTTTAAAAGGGATACTCCATAAAATGCGCGCTTGTACACATTCTTTTTACATTTAAAAATTTATTTGCTAAACTGAATTTTTTTTTCAATAACTTCTTTTAGCCACAATTATAATAAAAGCTTCCTGGACAAGTAAAGATTTATTTTTTTATCTTGAAGAGTTCTTATTAGATAAGGCGAATGATAAGCGCTAATGATAAATCGGAAATGATAACTGTTATAGTAATTTTTTCCCCAAAAATACTTGATTTTTTTTCAAAATCACGTCGGTGGAATCATGACATGGTTTTGTTTTAAATTAAAAAATGTCTAATTGTAAATCAATTATATTTTAATATTTGAATGGTGTTCTTTATTACGTCAAATTGAGAAAATATTGAACTGAACTTCATTACATTAGCGATGCAAATTCTTTTTTCACACACACAACTGTATTAAAGGTATGAAAAGTCCTTTAAGTAGACATCAGTTTTTCAGTATACCTATTAGGAACTGTTCTGGCTTGATTCTTATAAGATATCAGTCAACATCATTTGTTTTCAATGATGGGGTTCAGCAGTTATGCATCACTGCCCACGTACCATTTCTCAAAATTCTTCTACTTCCATATACCAGAGCGTTAAAATATAGGCTCTGGCTTAGTATAGTGATCACAAGTCAAGGTTTTTCAAATAGGGTGGGTTTCTTACCCACCCTATTACCCAACAGCAATTAAAATCGGCAATTAAAACAGCAATTAAAATCGTGGTTCGATTTTTCTTTTTTGCTGTTGCTTTACATTGCATCAAAAAACAAAACAAAAACATGTTGTTCTGAATTTTAGGGGTAAAGAAGTTATTAAAATAGTCTGATGAAGCAATAAGTACAAGTCTTTCGTATAGTACGATTAATTTGCACCGCGTTATATTGAAACTTTGTCATGTGTGACTTTTATTTATTTATCAAAATTATTAGTTCTCTGTTAATATCGAAAAACATGTCATAAATTTCGGACAATATGTATCGTGTTGTGTTGAAACAGTATTTCGTGCTATATCAAAACCGTGTCACAGGAAACTTTGAAATAATCAAGGCAATATGGGCCATGCTACATCGAAAACAAGTCTTAAGGTGCGAAATTTTACGACTGAAACTTTGCTGCAGCAAAATATACGAAATACGCTGTTTGCTTTAAAAAAAAAAGATTCAAAAAAAAAAAAAACAAAAACAAGAAAATATGTTATCAGCTACTTTTACAAAGAACAAAACACATACTGTCAAAAAAAGAACAGGGTGATTTCTACACCAATGAAGTTTTTATGAGCAAAAAAAAATATGTATAAAATCAAATAAATAGAATTAATCTATTGTTGCATTTTTGTACTTATCGTTAGTCAAGTTTAGCGAAGTAGGAGTATTATTTTCCACGTTTTTTTTTTACTATTGAATCAAAGCAAAATGCAATTCTTTTTTTAAATCACGTTATACGGAAACCGTGTAACATAAATTTCACTTTTATATATTGTAATAACGAATTCGTGTTATTATAGCAGCAAACTTTGTACTTATTAATATCGAAACCATGCTATACAAACACCGTGTTGTACGAGAAACGTTTGTATAACGGTTTTTCACATTATTGAGATGCTCCACTTTTTTTTTTTTAAATATTTTCGATATTTGCGTCATGTACAAAGCTTATTTGAATGCCTTTTAAAATTAGCAGCAGTAGCTGCTCCAAAACACCTCTAATGACTCAGAAGACAAAACTCTCGATTCTAACAGAAAAGCCCTCAAGATCAGTCTGTTATCTTCTGGCTCAAGCTGAATAATGGGATCTATCTACACATACCTTCCAGTTCTGTCACCCAGATAAGGTGCAATGCGAGCAATGCTTAGGTGCAACTCGGAACCGAGATAAATATTTTTTATCTCCTGAGCCTTGCAACGGACAAGTGGTTGTTGCCCCAAGAATAACGAAAATTGTAAACACCACCATTGCGCTGTATTCATGGTCAAACCCCTAATCACTTCATTCGTAAGATTTCTCACGTACTAGCAAAATAGGAGAAAGGGAATTGAGGTTTTTCCCTCTTCGCCTTACTAAACGAATGAAAAAAAAAGAAGAAAAAAAAAAACACTTTGGAATACTGTACTGGGCCAATATTTTTGATGGAGTTTAGGAACTATATGAAGGTTTCGCAGAAGATTAAACTCCATAAAACTTTCCTAAAATTACAGCCAAATCGTTTTCCTATAGTGATTTTGAGATGTAGTCAAAGTAAGCGTTTAAAATTAAAACTAACTCAATCTATTAAAAAAAATACAGGAGATAGAAAAGCCATTTCGCTCTCTGCCTACTTAGTTTTAACATTTTTCTTCGTTAAAAAATATTCGGTGAACCACTTCATTTTTGTTTTCTTTTTTCAACTGGCAGTAATGTCTAATTAGTAACAAGTAAACACAATTTGGATTGAGCTGGTTTTGAAGTAACTCGGCCTTATTTTATTTTTATTTATACTTTCCCATGTAAGTTTCAATTGAATTAGTTTGGTTTCTCAGTTCTATGTAAAATTAAACATGAGTTAATAGAGCAGTTTGTTATAATAATGTTACTGATGTTACACGTACGTTTTTACGGTGGCGATATGGTAAAAGTTTGGATTGATCTGATTTTAAAGTAAAACTTTTTTGTCAGCGGTTTTTAAATTTATTGACAGGGAATCGTTCCAAGCTGCAAAGTGCCTTATGGTATAGACAAAGAAGTATTAAATTATGAAAAAAAAACATTAAAACTCTTTATTTATAGTCTTTTTAAAAGGTCTCCCTATAATATGCATAGAATGTAATGAAGCGAGAATGTTTTTTACAGTAGGGGAGAGCTGGGCTAAAAGTTCTGTTTTTATAAATCAACTTTAAAATTCGTTTTGAAAACTTGGTTCTGGATTGAATGTTCTGAGGTTATTACCTAGTATTATGTGTCCTTTTGATATACAGACTGTTTTTTGAATTGTATTTCATAAGATTTTTAATAATAAATTTCATAGTAAGTAAAGTTGAAAAGAAACAACTAGCTCCGACTTGGGGCAAGTTGTTCCGTGGGTGAGGCAAATTGGTCTGAGATTAACAAGAGGAGGAATAACGATGCCAATTTGGAATATAACGATGTTGTGAAATGAACAACCCATTGAAAATATAATTTGTGAAGAAAAAAAAAATTGTTGATATAAGAGAGAATTTAGTTAAGGACTACAACATAATTGTTCAAATAATCAGTTGCTTTTCATACTTACTACAACTTTTTTTCTCTTTATTTTTGCTGTCTAACATTAATAATTTTTATGTAATGATTCAATAGCCAGTCTTTAAGCACAAATATGTTTAACTAGCTGCGTGGCCAGGCTTTGCACGGCTCTATCTTGAGAATAAAAGTTATGTCAACTGACGCGTACGTCTAAAAGTCCCAATTAGATTAAAGCCGATAGTTTGCAGGCACCGCATTACAAAACTTTATCTATCGTCAAAAACGTTTTTAATCCTCCGTTACAGGAAAAGCAAAAGCAAGAATTTTATTTGTCCCTAATTAAGAAACAGAATGGCAACACCTTTTTCTCATGAATGATTTCTGTCATGCTATTTAATTCCTTTCACGCTCATGCAGACGATATTAATAAATGCAATTTGAAATTGATTTTTAATAACTTAAAAACGCCTATATCTTTTTCTGGGTGTAGTTAGCTATTCGGAGTTTTCAAAACCCTTGAAAAGAAATATTACTAAAAGGTATTTTTTGCAATCTTTCCAATGAGATCAAAACGACACTTTTCGGGTGCCCAAGTACCTCCCAGCCAAATTTGGTTCAGATCAGACTTAAAATGTGAATTTGTATAGGGAACATACGCACAAGCATACACACACACACACACACACACACTCATTCTCTGTTTTATTAACATGAATAGCTAACAGCCACTAAATAGAAAATTATAATACATTAATATGGTAAAATACAGTAAGTACAGTGCAACATAGTGTAACTACATATAATAATTAACAGGTTCAGCAGCTAATAAGCTAAGATAAATGGTTCAGCCTTCAGTTATAACATAGAATAATTTAGAACTTCAAATATGATCCTTCTAAAGTATCATTTTTATACATCTTTGTAAGTATGGAATATATTTCGATATCGTACATAGTTTGCTCTTCGAAAATTTCACATTTAATATCGGAGATAGTTTATATTCTTTCTTTCAGTCTTTCCTAGTAACATATCTTTTCATATAATATTTATTTACATGTGTATGTAGTTACTGCACCACTAGTATATATGAATAGGGGCAAGACAAGTCTTCAGGCTAGTTGCTTTATTTTTGGGGGGGGGGGGGGGCAATTTGATCCGCGGAACGATTTGCCCCCCAAAAAAGGGAACAACTAGCCCTAAAAGCACATGTCTTTAAAAAATAAAATTATAGGTTAGGTAATGAAACGTAAATGGTTTCAACGTAGGATATTAGGATATACAATCTATTTTCACATAAAAACACCAAAAAGCTAAGCACGAACTATTAAGTTTCGGGAAAAAAAACAAAAACACCAAACATAAAAATATTTACTGTTGCAGATTAGTGATGCACGTGTTCGGCGTTTGATACACCGTATACTACTGGGCTGGCTAAAATGACTGTCATTTGTGCGCTGTAACATTCTATTTCACGACCCCTCCCCCGTATTGACAAAATACATTTATCTTTTTTCTTAGCTGAGCTGCTTCAAAGGGAACAACTTACCAGCGGAACTTTTAGCCTCGCTCTCTTCTATTTTATGAGTTAAATGCTTTTAGTAAGATCCATCAGTTTTTTTCCAAAAGCTGCTTCTCTGGTTCACCCTCCCCTTGTTCACCTTAGTTGGGCAGTTAGGCATATTGGACAGTTAGGCGTGCCAATTCTGACGTAAAAAAAAAAAAAAAAAAAAAAAAAAAATCAGCAAACATTAGTTTTAAAGAAAACTCGGAATTTCGATTACCCCATCAAGAGAAATAAAATTTTGAAAAAACACTTTCTTTTAACAATGCAGTAAACTTCCGATTATCTGCGGAATTGGGTTTCGCGAATAAACGAATATCGCGGATGATCCAACAATAGGTATAAAATGATATTAATGTATGCAACAACATTTAAATTACAGCTAAAAATGTCAACATTGAATGTAACAAAGATTTTAAAAAGCTAAAAACGACCAATAACGCTTTCGTATTTCTTTGCATCACTGTAAAAGAGAAAACTAAAGTGAAAGACCCGCGGATAATCCGACCGCCGATAAAAGGGAGTACTGTCCGTCCTTGAAAGCTGCGCCTAGCACTCGGAAACCATTTTACTTAAAAAAAGGGGTGATGGGTTGTGAGTGAGAACTTTCCGAAGTTTTCAATTTAAAACTTGCATTTTTGCCATCCTTTTGACACATTCAACTGAACTATGTGTTTGAAATTAGCATCGTTCTATGTAGCTTGATTCGGCTTAAACTGCTTCTTATTATTCTTCCCCTTATTGTTAGCTTACCTATCACTCTTTTTTGGTAAGATCAGAGAAGACCTGACGCATGCGTAAATACGCGGAAGGTTTTACCTAAGAAAATCAAACAATATACTGTAGTTGAGGTAAGACTCAAAATCCTCGTTATCGCGAGCGAAGCGATCATTGTTCTGCGCATCGAACCTGGCGGATGGCTATGTCTACAAGCCTGTAGAAGGATGGCTACAGGCCCGTCATTTGGGGGGGGGAGCAGTTGACCTCCCCCTGACTTTGAGAAATCAATGTATTTACACATAAGTGGGCGTGGTTTTTTAGGGCAATTCCACGGTAACTTCCGTTACATTTGGACCAACTCTTATGCAGTTAGCTCCTTAGTACAGACAAATATTGTTATAAAAAACCTTGTACAAAAGCATTCAGTAAAAATGCCAGTCAAAAGCAAAATTAAAATGCAAAAATATTCGATGCACTTAAATTTTACAAAATTTAGCAGTCAAAAATAAGGCAGTAACTTACGTTACACAAAAAGGGAACGCCATAATATGAAAATTGGTTCTAAGGCAAATTTCGGCTCTATTACAGCTGTTTTCTTGTTTGAAGCATAATTTATCAGTTTCTTATAATATTTAGGAATTAATTTTCATAAATTTAAAATTTTATTTAAAAAATTGAATTTTATGAGAAGTTTTAACTGGGTAACTGACGTTACAGTAACTTACGTTACAAAATTCACTTACAAGCATATATTTATTACAAAAACTAATGAATGAATATTACAGCTTAGTTTAAATCAAAATACTAAAAATTAACAATTATGAGTTAAATTTACAGAAATTTAATGCCAAACTCAATGATCAATCAAAAATATTACAAAACATAAGACATTTAAATGCATACTGGCCGCTGGTATTAACAAGTTCAGGCAATTCTATTTTCGAATCATGTTTTCTCTTATAATAAATTTGCTCTGTCGTTTCTGGCCATTTCTGATTGGTTCCAACAGCAGCCATTACTTTTACTTTAAACTCGTTTTCTTCAATAATCGCAGGCCCGATCCTAGGGTGTCGGCCGCCCGTGTGCAAAGATCCAATGTGCCGCCCCTGAGGCTCGCCAATGGGGGCGGGGTATTTTCCTGTAAAACTTGCATTGAGTATTTTGCACCATTGCCCCCCGCCCCCTCCCGACCCAGAAAAATTTTAAATGACAGGCTTGCTGCCTCTCAAAACATTTTTTAATTTTATGTCGAGAACTTGAACGTTATTATTCATTTGCTCGTATGAGAGTAAAAAGTAAAAAATTCAAATAAAATTTGAAGTGCAAAACTTTATGCGTTGGTCACTTGATAGGTTATTATAGCGACAAAATACGCAAGCAAAATTATAAAAAAACAATATTATTACAATTAAAATAAAAACAGATATTTTACAATTAGAAAAACGATCTACAAAATTACTTTTCTGGCTTTGTGAGATGCAAATTTGTCTATTATTTCAGAAAAATCAATTTTTTCTGATAGTTCGGATTCAATGGAGATAATGGCCAAATCTGAGAGCTTTTCCTGCGTCATACTATTTCTTAAGTAATTTTTCATAATCTTTAATTTACTGAAACTTCTTTCCCCTGAAGCCACAGAAACAGGTAAGGTTAAAAAAAATTCGTATTGCCAAAGCAAAAGTTTGGGAAACAGGCAATGAGATCATTTTTAACTATTGTTTCCAATAATTCAGTTGGCTGCTTTTTATCTTTAAAAATGTCTTTGAATGAATTTATCGCATTGAAGAGTTCTAAGCCATCGATGCCTTTTATAATAATTCCATCTTCCTGTACTTGCAACTTAATATCTAGGTCCATGTCGGCTTTCCTGAGATCATCCCTAGATATGTCGTTAAATTCATACAGGAAGCAGAATATTGAGTAGCACTCAGATAGTAAGATAAATCTTTCATTTACAGAAGAGATTGCATGATCAAGAATAGAAAAATAAAAAGCAGTCTTGAACTGCTGGAAAGGGTTTGAGATTGGTTCATCGCAGCCCTCGTAATCGAATAAACGGACCTTTTCCTGAGCTTCAAGATGGGAAATTCGGGATCAATGCCTAAATCTTTAGCAAGTATTGTTGCTGAGTCGACAATTTTTTTAAAATTATCATCAGATGTCTGGGAAACTAAATAGTTTTTAAGATTTACCTATAGGCTTCAATGCATTCCCCGATGTTTAATTTAGGATTTTAAAGCATTTCACTCAATACGTTAATTCTTGATAACAAATTATGCCAAATTAAATTGAACACAAAAATTTAAACCTTTCAAGACTTTTAATTATTGATACAGCACCCAATTTTGTCTTCGTGTCTCTGGTGGTATCTTCAATTAAAGCATTTAAAGCAGCAAATATATTTTTTAAGTATTGTTTTAAAGGTTTAATAGCATTGATACGACTCTCCCATCTTGTTTCACTTAACGGTTTTCAAGTTAGACCTTTCACATGTTTTTAAGTAAATCCCATCGACATGGGGAAGCAGAAACGTAATTGTACACCTCTTGCGGCTCTATCTTGTACTAGAGCTCCTGTAGAAGACAGGCTGACCTATGCCGCCATTTTGATGCCCACGGTCTCAGATGTAAACAAGAGCACGCTGCTATGTTGGCGCCTTTATCGCTTTTATTGTGCGTTTTACAATTTCGTTAAAAATAAATTTCCGAGTTGCGTATCAAAAAAAAAAAAGTCTTATCCTTTGAAAACGTGAATATACAAATGAAAAAATTTTTGAAAAAAAAAAAAAAATCAACATTTTACAGTATCATATTTTATTTACATGGAATTATAATGCAAATGAACTTTAATAAGAAAATTAAGTACTGTTTAAGGAGTTCTTTCTCTGAGAATTAATTTCTCGGTGATTTTGCGAATTTTACCGAAAGTTTTTTCTATATATTTAAAGTTCAAATAATTCACGGGGCTTAAATTTTGGCATTTACAGCACGCTCAAGTATTTTCCCAAAATAATTTATTTTAATTCTGTATAATTGGGTGAATTCTAAGGCAAGTAAAATGTATTTTTCAAAATTGGTTGTGAGTTTATATGAGGTATAATAACTAAAACTGGATGAGTAAATAAATAAATACCTCCACTAAAAAATGTATGAACTTATGTCCAACAATAAAATGTAGAATTTTAAAAAATAAAAACCTAATAAATAGATGATGCCCATTTTAATTACTTTTTTAAAGTGCCTTTCTGAACTGACGTTTTTGTTGATGATTCCTAAAGAAGCGATTTACTGTCAAGGATCTCTCAGTTATTGTTTACTTCAGAAGAAAATTATCCAACTAAAAACTACTTATAACTTAAAAGTTGAGCATAAAACCTGAATGAATTTTCAAAAGATGACATTTAAATATAAGAGCTGGCCAAGGAAATCAATCTTCAATTATTTGCTTAAAAATTTCAATTTTTAATGTTATAAAAACATTGCTTTGATTTGTTTGAAGTAGTAATGAAAAATCAGACATTTAATTACGACGCATTCCTCGCAAAATTAAAAGTACGACGAGTGTTTAAATTTGTTTGGCGATAAACATTGGTAAGAAAAACATTTTACCGCCAAGATTTATGGCAAACCTGTTATTTCTTAAGGTATTATTTTTTTAATTACTACATCAAAAGTTTCAGTGTGTAGACCAGTTTTTGGTTCAATTCGGGAAAAAGAAGACACTTCATAACAGATTCTAACCAAATGAATAAGGTATCCATAAAAAAACAAGCGCACTAACTATGCAAAGTTGGGAATTTTTAGGCGGAATCCAATTTTTGTGCCGGCAGTTTATAATCCAATTCTTCCTTCTTTTTTCACATGTTGGGAACCTAAACATTCGGATTTTATTCCTCGAGTGATTGCTACAATTTATTGCAGCACAATCACCCATTTTTCTGTATATAAACCTACAAACCGGCGAGGTTTTTGTTTGCAGACGACACAGCAAGCACACTCGGTGGGAAACAAAATGGCTGACGAGTCAGCTCCTAGTTATAGTAGCCTTATTTTGTACCAACTCGAAAAAACCAGAAATTTCACCACTGGAGCTGGCAACGTCATTAACAACGAGATTCAATGTATGAGATGCACATGGCACGTATAATGCTCTAGGATTGATATCGAGTAGCCGTTTCTGAAGTCCTATATTTTCCCCCTCTATATTGGACCCATTGTAATAACCCTCACCCCTTATGTCTTGAACCTCGAGCTGCAAACTGGATAATAATGTCTCCAATAGAAAATTTTACAGATTTTTTTCAGTAACATTTGTTACGGGAAAAACCCAAGAAAAAATTCAAAGATTTCTACCTTACCACAGGGCCGTCATTTCAAGTTTTTCCAGGGGGGAGGGGGGCAAAGGATCCAAACACAATGAAATTTAAGCGGAAAACATGAAAAACCACGCCCATTTTTTGTAAATACATTGATTTCTCAAAGTCAGGGGGGGTTGACCCCCCCCTGCCCCCCTAAATGACGGGCCTGCTTTACCAACAGTAGTACTCACGCATCTGATTACGAATGGAATTTGCTCGGTGTGACTAATATCAAGTGTGCAGTCGAGAATTATAGCGTAATATTTAGCTTTTTTTACAACGCATGTTAGGAGGACAGTAATGACTTGATGGAGTAAGATTCTGAAACGAGCATAAGAACTCTATAATTTGTTTACTGTTTAAATTCAATCAAGAACTTTTTTTAAAGTCCTTATAATAAATTGTTCATTAAAAATTCCTAGAATTTAAAGTCCCTTAACAAGGGTATCTAAAAAGGGGGTGGACCGCATTTTGGGTAATCAGGAGGGTCAATTGCCCACCCTTGGATATTGGAAACAATGTAATTATACACTTGTGTATGTATTTTGTTGTTTCCCCTATAAAATGCATTGCGGATGACACCGTTTGCTTCTCTCCTCTCCCAGAGCATCCTCAGATGATGAGCGTAAAAAGACACCTATACTCGACTGCAACCTTTCCTAACAAAAACATCGTGACGTCAGCGTGACGTTTGCGTGACGTTAGCCTATGAAAAACGAGCTAGATAAAACGTCACAGCCTACTTGGCGAATTAGAGGAGATCGCTAACTGCTTGTGAGCTCTCATTGGCTTCTCCCGTAATGACGTTGAGTGTCAAGTTAAGTTGCTCTCTAGAATAGCTAAAGTTAAGTTTTTTCAAGGTGTATATGGAGAGATGGCCATGGGTTTTTGGAAAAGAGAAGTTTTTTTTTTTGGTGTTGTAACCTTCATAGTGGTATTGTGAAGGTAAGCCAACTCAATCAAACGCTAATGACTTTGCCTTTTTCAAAAACTGACAACTTCAAAATCTGCACAAAATATTGAAGCAAACGTCAATAAATCACATTTTAATAAATTTTTTCTCTTTTTGTTTAAAATATTTTATATTTTGGAGGATGGTGGCGTGGTGGGGGCAGATGCGCTCTCCCTAGCTTCAATTTGGACAGACCCATGCAGTGGTTGGAAAAACTACATATTTTTTGTAGCGAACTACAACTACAACTACTTTCTTATAAATGTAGTTAACTACAGCTACAACTACTTTTTTTTAAATGTAGCGAGCTACACTACTTTTAAAATGTAGTTGCTACTTCGCTACTTTTTAAAAAATAAATAAATAAAAAGAATTGAGGATCGACCGAAAAAATTCGAAAAGTGGTTTAGATTAAAAAATTACCTCATTCGAATATGGAATAGAAATAGGAATTGTCTTTGAATTTATTTGTTACTTTTCCTTTTTGTTCCTTTTTTTTTGCTAAAATTAGTCCTTTTTAGATTTTTTTTTACAATTTTACGAATATCCGCCACAAGAACCACCTTGTTTTCTTTCTTCGTTCTCCTTTTTTTTTCATTTTTTTAAAAATTTAATTTAAAGTAGTTTCTAGAGATCGCTACAAACTACTACTTTTTTGTATCGCGCTACTC
Source organism: Uloborus plumipes (assembly GCA_038373865.1). Lineage (NCBI taxonomy): Eukaryota > Metazoa > Arthropoda > Arachnida > Araneae > Uloboridae > Uloborus > Uloborus plumipes. The sequence goes on from JAXGGA010005436.1 coordinate 47,120, forward strand.
GCTACTCTACTTTTTTTAAAAAGTAGTGCGCTACACTACAAACTGCTAAAAAATGTAGCTACTACAGTAGTTTCGCTACTTGTAGCGCGCTACTTCCGACCACTGGGCCATTGTCACTAAAACAAATCTATCAACAATGTAATCATCGAAGCTGATTTTTATTTTTTCAGTATAATTTGATCGTCTCTGTGGGGCTAATTTAGGTAAATCTTGTACTTTTTTTTCAAAAAAAATTTTATGCATCGCTTTTACGTACACCAGATAGAAAAAGTTACAGTCCCTGTCCTTTCAACCCAAACAAAGAAAGCGAAGATTAAATCAAATATTTTTGAGAGAAAAAAAGAAACTGACTTCGAAACAGCTGCTGAAAATTGCTCTAAAATATCCATCCATATCACTTTTAAATACTAAAACTATTCAGTGAGAGAAACATGATGCATCAATTTGTTTTAAAAAATAGCTAAAAAAAAATTGGGAGGAATCATGTCATCTTTTTTTTTTTTTGAACTTGGCTGCACATTTTTAAATGTAGCTGTGTTTTTATTTTCTACCCTCCTCCTCCGCTCCCAGACTCTTCCTTTCTATGTGGCTGGCTGATCGGCCGCCCCAGGTAGTGGAGTCGTGGTGTTGAATTGACCTATCGTTTTAGCTCTTGTCTTGAAAAATATGTATTACCGAAGGGTTTAATAGCTTCAGTTTCTGGGGTTTGCTGTCTTGGGAAAAGATAGTGCAGGAAAAAAAACGATGAGAGAAAAGTTCGACGATAGGCCCTTCATCATTTTTTTTTCTTCTGGCAATTTTTATTTAGTTATTTGTTTTTATTCGGGAATGCTTGATTTTTTTTTCGAAAAAACTTTCTTTAGAAAAAAAATACTACATGCGGTCTGCGGCCGCCCCTTGCTTTGGCCGCCCTCGTGCAGTGCACGAGCTGCACACCTGCTAGGATCGGCCCTGAATAATCGTCACAACTCAAGGATACAATGTATTTTCGTACTTCACCACACACCAGTCACCAGCTTTTATCTCTGTTTTTTCTTCTTGTTCCTTAAAATACAACTAAACGAAACCCTACATTTTGTTCATTTCTGGTTCTTAAATGGTCATTGTGAATGTGCGGATCTTCAGAAAATTTTTTGATGCATTTTGCTTGTTCTAACATATTTCAATACTATCAAGAGTGACTTTTATTTATGAATCTGTAATATCCACATGACTTTTCTCATACCCCTTCTACCGCGCATCTTTTCTGCAGAGTTCAGTGGCATTTTAATGCAAAACAAAGTATATTTCAATTGAAAGAGATAAACTATTTTCATATTTGTTTTTTCCAAAACATATTTGATAACTTTAAATCGTAACAGAAGTCATTTTTGAATAATTCATAGTACATTACCTGCTAAATATTCTGAATGCAGTGATATCGTTTAAAGAGAATTAATATCTTAATAGCCAAAAAGAAGCATGTAATTTATAATAAAGGTGTATTGTAATCTAATTAAAAACAGACATTTTAAGAAATATGAGTAATCTGAATTAAGTAAATACAGTAGTACAATTAAAAGAATTATTGAATAAATTACTTCTATTAACCACATAGGTTTTATTTACAATTTACTTTATTTCGAAACACAAGTATTGAAGTTCTACTAAGGTAACTTACGTTATCTGCATATTTGGGTAACTTACGTTACACGTTTTGATTGTAGCACAAAAAATTAAATAAACAATATTCAAAAGAAAAGTACTGTTATTTGCTTAGTACACATCTGTAAGATAGAAAATATAACATAGTTAACATTGTATTGCCCTTTCTTTATTTGCTGCAAAAACTTTAACATGTTTTTGGTAACTTACGTTACATAGAACAGTGCCTTTTTGAAATTGACATAAATCACTTAATTAAATTGAAAACACCTGTTTCATCAATTCACAATATTAATTTAAAGTGTAATAAATAACAATCTTCCTTTGTCACATTTATCTAATGGAAAAAATTGAAACTTATCGATGTTGAAAGTTTGACCATTTGCTTCACTGAAAATAAAATACTCTAATACCAACTTCAAAGTATTGCCGAAACTAAAAAACTACATTCCTAACAAAAAAATTGTTACAAATGAGAAACTTCTAACATTTTTAAACCAAAAAATATGCAGAACAGTTACATTACTCGAGTTTAATTTTTTCAATGCTTTTCCACACTTGCATGGAATTGCCCTTTATGTTTTCCGATGAAATTGCATTGTGGTTTGGACCCTTTGCCCCCCCCCCTCCCTGGAAAAACTTGAAATGACGTCCCTGGATGGCTACGCTCTTCAGAAGTTTGAAATGCGTTAGCAATTTAGACTAGAGCCCCTGGTATTCAAGAATAAAATAAAAGCACTGCCTAAAATGTTCTAAAAACTAACTATTTTGGTTGCAGCTGGTGTCTTACGGCATTTTAAGAAAATCCCAATTAAGGTTCAGATAATTAAAACTTAAGAAATCTTCGCTTTCCACTTTCATCGGTTTTACTCTTGAAACAGATAAAGAGAGCATGAAAAAACCTATTACGCAAGGGGCATCTCTTTATCTATTAACGTAACAAAAAAACTATCTCAGGATGATAATTTTCATTTTTGTACAATTGAGTTCGTCGAAATCTAAAGATTACGAATCGTTTTTGATGTTATTTTTGTTGACAATCGATCTCTAAACATTAAACTCAGTTAATGAGAAGAAAAAATTGAAATGGTGCTACAAAAATACTCTATAAATGATAACTTTTTATTATAATGAAAAAATAAGCATTACTTTTTAAATAAAATTTCAGTTCCAATAATCATTTTAAATTTCTCCAACACGGGCACCGTTTATATTGCTTGATTTAACGTAAATTAATTGAACTAGTTACAGTATCTAAGTATCACTCACCTACAGGAATGCAACTTTGCTCGTCGATATACAACATTTGGAAATATTTAACCCATGTTTAAAACCCCCCTTTTTAAAAATATTCAACATCATCCCTAAATATTGTTATGGCTTGAAGTTTAGGTAAGATTATATTTTGTGCTTAACAAAACGAATTTGAGATGATTAATTGTTGATTCACTAAGAGTTTGGCGTTTGACGTTTTGAATCTTTGGACCTTGGATTAAAATGTAACCAACCTCAAAAACCTAAATGTATGGGAATTGTATTTTGTTGCACTTCGTTTTCTTAACGACATTTAAACTTGTAATGAAAATTAAGAAAAACTTAATTCAGGTTCATTGACTCCAAACACTTATTTATTTATTTTATTAATAACTCTTCTATATGTCTCATTGACTTCCAAAAAAATATATTATTTTTTTTTATAAAACATATTTGATGTATAAAAATAATGATGTATTTATTAATATAGCTGTATTATCTACCCAATACGTCATGAAATGTAATTTTTTAAGTCATTGAACAATAAATTAGATATTTGATGAAAACAAGAAATAGAATTTCTCCGATGCCTGAGCATTATGCATTCATAGTTATAAAGTACTAAATAATTTCTTGAAAAATCCATTAAAATAAAAGAACTCTAAATATTAAGCAGTACCCAATTGAAAAATAAAAAATAAATTAAAAACTGGTAATAATTTTTTTAGCAAAACAGGTGTGTAAAAAGCATTTTATGGAATAATTTTGAAAATTTTCGGAGGGGGTTTGAATAATAAAAACACACCCCTTAAATACGGCCCTGTGTTAACTGTATAGCTTTATTTCGTCAAGGAAAAAGGAAAAGTACTGTCATTATTAGCTAGATTAAAACTTTTTATGCATATATTTCTAAGTATGATGGCTGCATTATATATTGTGTTTGAGAGTTTTAAAGAAGTCTTGGGGATGGGTATTGTTTTCCTTTTTTTTAAAGATCGTGATAAATATGTCAACTGAACACTCAGATGGTTAGATTATTTCAGATACTAAGCTCCCGTCAAAATCTTAAATTTAATTCAAAATTGCTACATATTTTAACTATTTGGCAAATTGCTATTTCCTGATATATTTTTATCTTATGAGTGCACATGATCCTTACTTAACTTTCTATTACGAAAAATAAAGGCGAAAAAGAAAATAAAATTAGGAGGATGAAGAAACTATAGCAACTTAAATCTTTCCATCAATCATCTACTTTCTCTACTCCCATTACTTTCTGATACGCTAGGGCTTTTTAATAAAATTATTTTTATTTCTTAGTAGAGTATATCTCTTGAACTCACTTTCCATCTCCTGGTTATTTCTAAAAATTAAAAAAAAAAAAAGAAAAGAAAGAAAGAAAAGAGTCTTGCAGAATTCAAAACAATATAATGATGAAAAATTATGTATGATTATGGCAAGAACGCACAATGGATTTTCAGAGAAAACAATTTCTTGTAAAGTACGTAGTATAACTAGGTTTTAAGAAATGTCAAAATTAATTTTTCTTTTCTGCTCATGTTCTACTAAAAGAAAGAACAACAAAATGTCAATATCGTGGGTGAAAATGTATGCATTTCGATTTGCTTTCCTTTTACGAATACTTATACGGTTTGTTTTTCAGAACAGAAACTTGTTTTAGTGTTTGTGAAGTCTTTTTAGTTGCACTGCTTTACATAAAAAATACTTTTGACACTATTCTTTCTGATTTTTATGTAAAATACCCATTGAATCTAAAAGTGACCACCGTTTTCCTTCACCACCAACCAGATTTTGGAGCCAGCTCCCCCCTTATTTTGAATTTTTGACAGTTTTATAGTTATCATTTTGGTTTGTGGGGAGGAGCGTGCTTTATATTAACCTTAAACATATATGGCGGACGTTGGTAATTTAGTGATAATAAGTATATGGAAAAGGTGTATTTTTTATTTTGCACGCATTTGTTTAATTTACCTTTGATATTTTTTAGATGTTGTTTTTATTGACAGCGTACGTATGATTTTTTCAAAATTTTTAAAATTATTTTTAAAGTAAACAATTGCATTCAAATTTCGTAAATACCAAAGATAAAATTGTTAACACTGTATGCATCTATATGGCAATCGCGTACTATACAGCTTATAGTTTAATGAATTTTTTTTCACTGCACTTGTGTTTTCACAACAAGAACGGCGGCAATTCATTCTTATCGTATAAATCTGATAAAAGCAATCATTTTTTCAAAAGTAAATCAGAGGATATTTTCTTTTATACTGTTATTTTTTTAAAATTCTGTTTATTAACACATTAATGCCTGACATTTTTTCTCAAAAATATTTTGTATACTGGTTACAAACAGTGTTTAATGAACAGGAAAAATAATTAAAAAAAAATATGTAAAAGATATTTTTTTATTAACGAAAGAAAAATCGTCCTTTAAAAGTTACGATAGACCCCAGAGGGTACATTACTTTTTTAACTAAAATTTTTTTCTGCTAACGATATAATATTTAAAAAGACATTTTATAAGAAGAAATAAAATCAGCAATTAACATAAACGGGGAAGCTAAGAATAACTTTGAAAACTTGGCTTTTTTTCTTCGGATTGTGAACGACGTAATTTTTGATAAAGATCATATTAAAACTGCTACAGAACACACTTTACACCGGTTATATGCTGCAATTTGTTAATAACGAATTAAAACAATACCAAGGTACTAATTGAACACTATTATTTGGTTGAAATGTGCATTTTGGAGAAATTCAAACTCTTTTTTGGACCGTCCCTAAAAACGGACGCTAGTCATTAATGGGTTACTAGCTTTAGTAAAATCTGCATTAATAATCCTTGACTTATTTTAAATAAGGAGTTCTTTGCTTATCAGGTTTTGAAAAATCCCATAAATATTCGAAAACTTAGTAACTCTCGGAATAATGTACTGAGAGGGGGGGGGGGTGACACGCATAACATGCGATTTTATTAAAATCGTGAAAATCTATTTTCTAAAACTTAGCAATGAAACGTTTGTTTAAAGACCGCATCCGGTAACAATGTTTCACAGATAACTTGCTTGACGCTGTTCACAATTTTCTTGCTGTTTTTTTGTCGTTCGCGTTTTCTATGTTAATGTTGATCGTGTATGCACTGTTAAAACTACAGGTTGCACAAGGCACTTTTAAGGGTCAAACGTTGTAGCACTAGCGTAACCCCTGAGGGATGCCAATTAACTCCGTATGGCACCCCTGAAAGTGCCATTTGGATCCTTAGGGTACCAAAAGATACGCATAGGGTGCCACATGGAGCTATATGGCACCTTCAAGGGTGTCATAGGGTTCAAGTGGCACCCCTCAGAGGGTTCCGCTTTTGCTACAATTTTTCACCCTCAAAGGTGCCTTGTGGAGCCTTTAGTTTTAACAGTGTATAAAATACTACCATGCACTTTTAACTCTGACATGTATTTAATTTTTGCATGTCAATGACGTTTGGCCATCCTGTACATTTGATCAATTTTAAAAGGCCCTATTAGTTAAATTAGACCTATGAACTGGTCGTTTGCCAATTTCCCACCACAGACGTAGTCGGATATTGTCAAACTACTAACTGTATAATTTGGGTGATAATTGTTAAAAACTATTGAGGAGAAAATTCATGGCAATAATAACATTGTTTTCTTTATAGGTGATGGGAGGAGCAATTCTTGGTATCGGAATCTGGATAAGAGCAGACTCAGACTTTTGGGAATACCATAATGGTATGAACATCCCGCAGTACTATCAAGCATGTTACGTTGTAATTACACTTGGTGTCATTATTCTAATTATTGGCTTCTTTGGATGTTGTGGAGCAGCTTTAGACAGTCCTTGCATGCTTTTTACGGTAAGTCACATCTTATGGACGTATCCACAATTTTGGGATCACAATAGTTTGAATATTGAATTGAATATTAAGTAGAAAGATACCGCCTTAAAGTCAGGGCTGAGGCAGAACTACATAAATTACACCGCCAGCTCGACAGAGTCATCCAGATACTACAATTTCATCCTCATTAGGAATCATCAGTCCCCCTTAGACAGTACCCAGGTAGCACAAATAACCTTTAAACGTTTTATAAACGTTTTTAAGCGGTTGTTACAACGTTAATAACCATTTTACAACCTTTAAAAAACGAAGTGTGCTACTTGGGTAGCCGAGCTGCAGGCTAAAATCCTCTTCGAGAAGCTAACACCAAACAAACTGGTAGCTAAAGTAAAAAATATCACATTAGCGAGCGACCACAGCAATGGTACTGTTCAACTCTTAAATTGAAGGCAAAATCTTGGGTATTAAGTAAAATTAAACCGACGAAGGAGATGGCGGGTCGACTGGAAGCGGACGACTTCATTCAAAAATCTGATATGGACTCCACACTACTTTTTTTACGTTTAAATTTCGTAATAGATTCTTTAAGTGTTAAAATAGTATCTTAGAGTTAGCAAAATAACAATTTAAACATTTACACCCCTTGTTTGTCGCCAATCAATGCAAAAAAAGTGTTAAAATGATTTGTTTTCTAAATATAGCCGGTTTTAACATCATTCAGTGCATTGTTCTCAAAATATCGCCAATAGCGCCAAATTGAAAAAAAATTCAAAAAAAAAAAAAAAAATTATTTTCATCAGTATCTAGATGACATGGCCGAGCTGGTGGTGTATTTTATTGAATTGAATATTTAAAAGCTAGGTTTTGGAAGAATCATTCAAGCTGGATGGTTGGCGCTTTTAATTTTGCACATTTTCAGGATATCTTCTTTAAATAAAATTATTAGACACATGCTCTTTCGTTTTGACAAGTTCTTTTTTCCCCTTGAGGTTTTGTGAAGTCAAAGTTGGACTTTGTCGATATTTTAAGAAAAATATCACAATTTACATTTTTCTATGCTTTTTGCAGTAAGAGTGAACTATAGCAGTGACAATTATTTTGCATTGTACTACAAACATATCCACTAACTGTTAGGGCCAGGTTGACTCTTGGTGCACGCACGGGGCAAAAGTGATTCAAAGCTGCTAAAATGAACCCCCCCCCCTCACTTTGACCGTCGAAATCTGCTCTCACCAGTAATAAACTACAAAAGTATATATCACGTCGAACATACTGTCCAACCTCGAAAGGCAAGCCCTAACACCTATTCTATCCTATTTCAAAAAAAAAAGGACAGCTTGATTAAGACAATTCACGATAGTAGTTTTTCTTCTTAGTCCGATATTTTTCTATTTTTTTAGAACTGATAAGGAAGGGAAATAAATTTAAAAAAAAAACATCAACGCAAATCAACACGTCAAATAAACGAACCCAAGGAAAAACAAACAGACAAAAAAAAAAAAAAACACACAGCAAAATCTCTTTACATTCCTTATCTCTCTTAGCACCATCACCCTTATTTTAACAAATGAGTAGAGATCTGAAGCATGCGCAAATGCGTCCGCGGTCTCCGGAAAAAAATCAAAGAGTATGGAAATACATATCGAGGAGTAATACCACAAAATAGTCAGACATGTGTAGTTGACTTTTGGAAGCTCTTCTATTTGTTGACTGACTTTCATTCACCGATAGTTTACACTGTAAAAAATAGATGTGGTTTTTACAGTATAATACAGCTGATTTTATAGTAACAAACTGTAAAAATTGCTAATTTTACAGTAATAAACGATAAAACTGCTAATTTTAGTTTATTACTGTGCATTTTACAGTATTAAAATGGAACATCTCCTGCCAGTATTATACTGTAAAAACAACATTTTATTTTTTGCAGTGTAGTTACCACAAACTTAATTACCTCAAGTGTAGTAATGGAGCTTATTCCCAGTTACTTTGTGCTTTTTTGACTCTACTTATAGTTAAAAGCAATATTTAACTAATTTTATTTTTTTCATATTTTAGTATTTTGTCATCATGGTTCTCGTCGTATTGATGGAGTTAGCAGCTACAGGGTTGGTATGGAAACATGCAGATGGAGAAAAGGTATTGTTATTTTAATACTTGAAAGATCATTCTAAACCTAATGTATTAGATGGAGCCATTGAGAGCAAAAGTGGTTTAGGTCAATAGTTTTATTTGTATTTTCATGACCAAAAATTAGTTTTAGTCTTAATTCTACTTTGTACGAAAGTGGTGTGAATCTTTTCTTTTTTTATTTATTTGTACCACCAAAAATTAGTTTTAGCCTTGAATTTACTGAATGCGAAAGTGGTGTAAGTCATTTTTTAAATTTGTATTTGCATCAACAAAAATGAGCTTTAGCCTTAATTCTACTTTATGCGAAAGTGGTGTAAGTCCATTTTTTTATTTGCATTAACACCACTAAAAATTAGTTTTAACCTCATTCTACTTCATACGAAAGAATTGTGCATGACTTTTTCTCTCAACGGCTGAGTTTTTTAATTGATGAAACAGAAAAAAGTTATTTTTTAAAACTGATATTCATTAGACATTTTTCTTTTATTAGTTTCAAGATTTCCTGACGACATCCATAAAAGAACAAATTGACAAATACATAGCTGGAGATGGAGACTCGGGAAGATTTATTGAGCTCTTGCAGTTGCACGTTAGTAAAAGTTTGCAGTTTTTTCTTTATTGAAACTATATTGTCGCTGAATTCATACCGCACTCTACTGGCGAATATTAAATTTATCACAGCTTTACGAAAACAAACTGCGTGCTCTGGTTCAATTTTTTTGATTCAATTATTTCGTGCCATATTGAACGCAAGCAAAAGTTTTATGAAATGGCAAAACGTAATTGCTTTTGTTCATTTTATTTAGAAACTGACACATTTTTATAAGCGTGCGTTTACTGTTTCAGTTTCGTTAAAAATATGAAAAAATGAGTAAAGATATTTAAAATGCTTAAAAAGAAAATGGATTAATTCATGACCATAATTTGTTAAAAATAAACTGCTGCGTCAGTGAAAATTATTGATCCCCGAACGAAGTAAAAACATAACAGTAATTCATTACTAGTTTTAATTTTCAGCAACAGATGGCAGTGAAAAACATTTTCCTCTTTATGATTTTCTAAAACCTTTTTTGCGGGTTGTCAAGAGCGATATGCGAGGATGTTAAACATAATAATATAAATACAATGAAGCACCGTTTATACGTTTTTTAAGAGACTGCATGAAAAAAATGCACAAATGAAAAACGTATCATACGTTTACGTTATTATGTATTGGACTCTGCCGGGACCGGTTGAAAAAAAGTATAAATGATAAAAACGTAAAAAGAGAAACGAATAAACGGTGCTTTACAATTAATTTATTCAAATAAATTGCTCTAAAATGATGTCATTCGTACCCTTTTATTACAGTACTAAAACTATACTAAAGCTCTTTTCCCATCTATGCTGTAGGTAAACAGTGAATCATTTTTTATTGCTTATAAACTAAGAACTCAATTAATAATCAATGCTGCAAAAATTCCAATAATTCTAACTACAGTTTTAATTAAGAAACTTACACAGTTGATGGTGAACTTCATAATGATACTCATTACTTTAAATGCACAGTAATAAACTATTATTGCCAATTTTACAGTAATAAACTAAAGTTGCTAATTTTAGTTTATTACAGTGAATTTTACAGTTTTTGAACTGGAACATTGGTTGCCAGTATTATACTGTAAAAACGACAGTTTATTTTTTGCAGTTTAGGTCCGACCATATTTTTTTCATGAGCTTTCCGGATAAATCAGAAAGGTGGCAAGATATTACTTTAAACGTATCTAAATTTTCTGTGAAAGTTCTTGATTTATTCCAGAAATATACCTGGTTTTTAGGAAGATTTCCGAATCCTTCGAAGAGGTTCCAAATTAAGTTCAGGGAAAATACTGATTTTTAGGGGAATACGTTCGTGTTTTTTGCCAGATATGTTACCGGCAGAAACTAGTATTTTCCAGGAACGTTTCAGATTCTTTTTTACTGTGAATATGAGTTATTTTTTCTTCTCAGATAAATAGTGCCAATTTTTCACCAATATTATATTGAATCCGGTCAGCCCTTAACAGATAATTCGTCTTGTCTTTTTATAACTGCATGTGTTTTGCATGAATGATTTGTGTAAGTGGACAAAAAAAGTAGCCTTGTGGATATTTTGAAACCAAAACATCGGGGACGGATAAAAGGGAGCGGCGATGGGGTGATTGCCCCTCCCTTTAGGGATTCGCCACCGGTAAATTTTCAACATTGAAGTTCAGAAAATGCATGGCTATCTTTGATGCTAGCAAAAAGGAGGTTCGGGGATCTCCTCAGGATATGTTTCGCAATTGAAGTCCAAAGCATATAAGGTCAGCATTTGTAAACCAAGATGTGCAGTAAAGGATACGTAATAAAACCAATCTATCCTTCCTTAAAACAGTTCCAGATCCGCCCTTGTGAAACATTAATATTTAAAGCACTAGCCAGATATAAAGAACAGGGTAGACGAGATATCTGATTTTTAAAAAAACCTGGATCATAGCAAATGTACTAAAGGATGCAAAAATTTTACCATATAAGCTGTTCGATCGGCTTCATTAAGGAAGAGGTTTTTAGTCATAAACATTGAATCAACTAAAACACTGTTTTAAGTATCATTCCTTTTCAGCTGGAATGCTGCGGAGGGAGAGATAAAGACGACTATCATGAAGACGACATCCCTCAGAGTTGCAGTAGTGACCGAACGAACAATATCTTTATTCACGTAAGTATCATTGTGCGACATAAAATTTGCTATATGGTAAATTACCACAGGAATTTTCGATGTTTAATGTAGTACCATATCGTCGCTTTTAAACATGTGTTTCACGTTTCTATTGTGCATGATTATAAAGTTTTATGTATGCACAAAGAAGGGTGTAAACTCGACACTCTTCAATACTTCTTTCCATGCATAAGTAAGTTAAGAGTTGGGAGAAAATTTACTTAAAATTGAAAAGAAATGCTGGAGCTGAAGTCATGCCTAGGGCTGCTGAATAGGAGTCGGTTTCGTGGAGTCGGAGTCGTGCTGTTTTGGGGGCTAAGAAGTTGGACTCCGGAGTCCAAGACATAAGTTTTCAAGAATTGGAGTCGGTCATTTTTCCCCAACGAGTAAGAAATCTTCCATGGATTGGAGTCAAAGCCGTAGACAAACTGATTTTGAGTTAAAGAAGCCAGAGTCGAAGGATCTAAAATCCCTAGGGTAGGAATCGGGGTTCAAGTGAGCCATTTTTCCCTTCTACTCGGACGCCCTAGTCATGTGAACAATGAGCTGTTATGCAAATTGTGCTCTGTATGGTTCTAAAGTCTACTATCATTATTGCATGCAGTGAGAAATACTGTTATAATGTTGCAAGATATTTTAATGCTCAAACGATTTTACATACTTAGCTGAGATAGCTGTCCAAGGATTTATGTGCAACAAATATTGGAAAGCTTATAAAGGGGCGAGACAAGCGTTTTGGTGTAATTAGTAATAATGTAGAAAAATAATCGTGATTTTTAAGTTATTCCCCATCTAGCATCGGAAACAAAAATATAATTCTCTATAAATATCGTCATCGTTTCAAAATTAGTTTTATAATGTTTTTAATTGGTAAATCAAGTGTTGCTATTTATAAAGCAATCTCATTTCAAACCATTTTATTTTTGCCCATAAATCGATGACAAGCTAAATTTTGCCCTTACATGATCGTGGTTGATAGAGTAAAGAAGTTAAATTGAAGAATATTATTCCAGAAGAGGATTTAAATTACTAACTACATTGAATTCTGAAAAAATATAGTGATAGAAATTTTTATTTTTCCTTTTTTCAAGGGCTGTGGAGAAAATCTGAGACGGTACCTGGAGCAGAAAGCTGGCGCAATTGGTGGTGTTGCTCTTGGTTTAGTACTAGTACAGGTACATACATTTTTGTTGTTATATCATATAAATATTTATAACATACTCACTATGAATATTGATTGCACTTTATTTCTTAATTCATAGTGTTTTAACCGCAACTCAACTAGATGAGTACACCGGTTCTTTTCAGCTACAAAACAGTTAACTCCTTATACCACGGGACTTTCATTTAACAAATAATGAAATGCAGTGTTTTCCTTTTCGTCACTTAAAGACTGTAAAAGCAGCTATTTTCGCCAGCACTGAAGAAGAAGCCCTAAAAGAAAAGCTATGGCCTTTTGATCCTGATTTCCCTTACCTAATTCTGCACTAAATAATTTATTATAATTAGACTCCTGCTGGGCAAATTATAAAAATGAGTTATATCATTTTCCAGAAATGATACAACCTAAGACTAATATTTGCATTAATATCCAATTTCCCCAAGTCTCTTTTCAGACGAAATCACTATTGTTTATTATGTCATACTACGTATTATTTCCAGACGCAACGTAACACACCTCAGTGTTGAAACGCTGGGCAGTGACCCTCTTTTGCTATGAATCTCACTATCAACTGGGCGTTCTTGCTTTTACGCAATTGGATCAGAAATCGAATTTGTGTTGTATTCATCGATGGAGGTGTACTCTATCTTAGAAAGACCTTGATCTTATTAATTCAGGTTAATATCAAACCTGAGATTTAAACAACTGAGCGATACAGTCAATTATCTTTCTTTTTCATGTTTTAAATTCAGTTTATGATCCCAAAATAACTTATGTAGTTGACAAAATTAATAGTTTTGAGACTCATTCACTCCAAAATTTAAATAAACCCCAAACCAACATATTTATTATAAATTGGGTCGGAAGAATATAGCTTGCCCAAGGGAAGGTCCAGAAACTTTTCAAGGCAGGTGCGATTGATTTTTCATACTTACTTTTTACTATGCGTACTGGTTTGCAAATATTGATCCAAAAGGTTTTGGACTTCAATTCCAAAGCACTTCTAGGGAGAGTCAAAAACCTTCTTCCCCTAACTTCATTAAAACTTGTATAAAAATGCATTTTTAGAACATCAATACCGAAAAATTACTGGTGAAGAGTCCCCCAAAGTCTCTCAATTGTACCCGTTCCTGAGTTTGCCCATAAAGTCACTGAAGTGTTTCATCTGCTCATATGGAACATGTTGCACACAAGGATTCTTGCAAAGAAATCCCTTAAGAGACACGATGTTCTTATTTTTTCTTGTTCTCGACTGATTATCACAATATCAAACGTGACGTAATTCGGTTACATAAATTGAGTTACTGTTCCTGTATGAAATTAGTAAAAAAAGTTTTAAAAAATAAACGATATCAATTAGTCTTTCAAGTCGCTAGACATCCTTAAAACAGTTGAATAAGTTATAGTGTATGTTGTAGATGAATATGTGCGCTGGTGGGGAATGAACGCCATTCATATTAATAGTAGATTTTGTGTAACGTTCATGTACCGAAATGAAAGACTTCAAATTTTCTAATGAAAACAGACGTTAATTGTAATTGCATTTCAAAAAGAAAATAAAAACTGTACACGAAATGAATTTAGTTAATTTTAAACATAATTAGAGATATAATTATGGGAATCATTAAAATATAAAGTTCAAACAGGAACTCGCTGATATCATATAAATATATCCCGCATCATATGCGGAAGATATTTTAAATGAGTAAAAAAAAACAAGTTATTTAATTTTCTAAGTTTTTGTATAAAGTTTTACTGTATTTATTTATGAAAAATTAGGCTATTTCCATCACAGAACACTTCACCGTGGATTTGTTCTTGCCTCGTAACTTGCCTGATATCCCATATTGTGAGAAATCTAGGACAGTCATTAAAAGTAATGAGGACATCCCCATGGATTCTTATAAACGATAAACCGTTCAAACGGTAGATGCGGGGGACCTCAGGGTGTCAAATGTCAAATGGACTCTTATTTCCTTGGATTTTAAACATGTAAAAAAGGTGAAATTTACACAATTACACTTTCTGACTGCCCAAAGAATGAGATCCAAAAAATGTAAAAAAATAATTGAGTAGAATAAAAAAATAATTATAAAATAATCTTTAACATTTTATGGTGATACTTATGTGCCATCACCTTTTCAGTATGTTATTCAAATTTCAATGAACATAATTATGCAGTCTGGTTTGTTGTGTCACCACACCTTTCTCATCATTTCTATACAACATCACATCTGATTATGGTAACGTATATGTTGCCCCACCACTTACTCTATTCAATTAAAACTAGTGAAAGTAATATTACGTCTACATTGCGTGCATAGTCGTTTAGAAAACAATTCTAAGGAATGAGCTACCATTCGTAACCAGCGGATATTAACTTTAATCAAACAAGCAATGTCCCTGTCTTTTTCATGTTTTTACCGCTATGTTTACTTTAAAAGCTTCTACTATATTTATAACCATACATGCTTTCTGTTCCAGATTCTGAGTCTTATATTCACTGGATGTCTTTTCTGCATATTACGTGAAGACGCCACGCAATCATATTGAGATGACAGAAAAAGTTGAAAAGAGAAAAAGAAAAATCCATCCAACGCTACATTTAAAACGCAGTGTTCATTCCTCGTCATTAGTTTAGTTTATTTGCTGGCAAACAAAGATTTCATGTTTTGGACTCGATGAATAAACAGATTTTCCCCCATTCGTGTTTAAAAATAAATAGCACGATTAAATCAGCAGTTGTTAATTTATGGGCATTTTACTGAGAAGAAAATTATTAATGACATAAAGTAGACATATTCAGCATGTGCAGAAGAAAGAGTTAGGAGGAATGCAGCAGCTGCATTAATGCAAAATTGTAATGCAAATTTTTTTTTCCAGCTTGTCCAGTATATGTAGCGGCTTTAGATTCTTACTTGATTCTAATCAGCTGCATCTACTGGATAAGCTAAAACTTTTCACATTTTATTTCGGCATTTTTTCACATTTTATTTAATGCAGCTGTCCCATCTCTCTTAACTTTCCTATATCAAAAAACTAGCATTCAAGATTATTTGGACCAATCGATAAGAAAGGAAAATATGATTACGTACGCAGGGGCGCCCCGATGGGAGGTCACCGTGACCTTCCAAAAATGTCCATATGTAGCAAATTTCATCTGACGAATTGTCCAGTTTGTGTACAAAATTGCAATTTTTAAATGCCCGAATGTCCCTTTGTATTAGAAGTACTTATGTGTACCTACCTATGCTTTATCATTTGCCATGACTTGAAGTTTCATTCGGCAAATTGAGAATTTCCGCCCTCCCAAAAATTTACTATCAGGGCGCCCCTTTACGTATGTTAAGTTCAAATGTAACATTTTTGTTTTTTAATTTTTGTGGTCACACTTTTCTTTTTCATGTAACTCATACCTCAGTTTACCTATCGATGAACTGTTTTTAATGACGGCATTTTGCATGAGAAAGTAACACTTTTGGATACTTCTTCCACTTCTTTACCATTTTAAATGTGTTTTTATTGCATTAAAAGAGGTTCATATTCATTTTTATTCTTAATCAATGTTTAAAAAATGCGTGGAAATTAGCTTCTATCACTTTTATGCTAGAAGTATTTTTACAGGCATTTTGAGAGTTACAAATTTTCCTGTAGAACTTAGGTGTTTAAATATTTAAAGACTCATAGTATATTATTCTTCATTTTTTGTATTCCAAACAGGAATGTGAACAATGGTAATATTTTTTGTGAAGGTTTTCTTTTAATTCAGTTGTCAAATGTGTATTTAATGCAATCATTATATATGTATGAAAATAAACATTTTATTATTTCGTAAAATAAATTTATTGAGACGTAAAAGAAGTCACCCATAACTATGCACTGATTACTTGCGTACCAAATCCATTTAAACCAATTTAACTATTTTACAAAACTGACAGATTGAATTACATATTTACATTATCGCGATAAACACACTGCAAAAAATAAATTGTTGTTTTTACAGTATAATACTGAAAGCAGACGTTTCAGTTTAAAACTGTAAAAGCGCAGTAATAACTGTAAAACTAGCGATTCTACAATTTATTTCTGTAAAACTAGAAATTTTACAGTTTATTACCATAAAATTAGCTGCACTGTAAAAAATGGATGCTGTTTTTACAAAATTATGTAGCTAATTTTATAGTAACAACGTCTAAAAATTGCTAATTTTACAATAGTAAACTGTAAAATTGCTAATTTTACAGTGATAAACTGTAAAATTGCTTATTTTACTCAAATAAACTGTAAAACTGCTGCTTTACAGTAACTAATTGTAAAATTTATAATTTTACAGTTTATTACTGTGTATTTTACATTTTTAAACTGAAACCTCTGCTGCCAGTATTATGCTGTTGTTTTTACAGTACAATGCAGCTAATTTTGTGGTCATAAACCGTACCCGAGCCCGAGTAGACACATCTACCCTATTTAAGGCGGAATATGTACGACTTCCGTTTTTACGAGCACCATTAAGGTGGAAGTCCGATTTAGCTCAACACACATGCCATAAGACCCGTTTATAGGGCAGGCAGACATTCACACCACACTCATTCACACAGAGAAAGGACAAGAACAGAAGAGAGAGAAAGTACGTCCCTGCCCGATCTGGGATTGGGACCCGGGGCCACCGCATCATTGTCAGATGTCTCTGACCACTAGACAAGGTATCCGACTCCATTTTAATAAGAAGCTGAATTATAACTGTTGAGCTGAAATTAAACTGAAAAGAATCAGTCAATTACATAGTAAATCAACTGATAAAATCAGTAATTTTTTCCGTGAATCTCTAATAGTTTTCAGTAAATACTTAAAATGATTATGAATAACTTTTAATATTACTTTACTATTAATGCTTCATGAAAAATTACGAGGAATAACGTCAAATATGTACTTATCAAAACATAATTTTCTGTTTTCAAGGAGAGTAAAAATCTATGTGTGAGTACCTTGATTTTATGCGTGAAATATCAAAAAGTTGATTTTAAAGGAGAAAAAGAATTGTGCTTTAATTTTTACAACATTAAGGAATTTGTGTAAAGTTTTGTATAAAAATACAGAATTTGGATTTAATCAAGAATTTGCACTTTTTTACATTTTTATCTGAACGAAAATTAACATCAAACATCCCGAAAAAGTAACATGCACATAATTGTTACTTTTAGGTTTTTCATATATAACTAAGTATCCATAACTGCAAATGAAAAACAATGGATATTTCTAAACTAAGCAATGGTTAAAACTATTCAAAAGAAGAAAGATACAATAGTAACGACATAGTCAATAAATAATGTTTCGATTCAGCAATCGGTAAATTTCCTAACGCTTACAAAAAGATATGTTCGTCCCGAATAAAAAATGATCATAACTCTTTTGTTTCCAAAAGTATCAACTTAACAGATTATTTCATCTGCATTGTTATCTTCAAGGCTCGCGCTGTGGCGCAAGGCTTTTCCTCTTCGCATATGTGGGCCAAACACATGATAGTTACCATCCAACATCCTATGCCTTGTAAGTAAAGGGAAAACTAGGAGAAAATCATTTATAAATTGGCCCTACCTTGAAAAACCTGCAAAATTTTTCCGGTTTACGGTACTCTTCCTCACGAATAAATCGTAGGTGGAACCGGATGATATGCTATCTTGTCAGGGTGTTCTACTTGCTAGAGATAATGGCGGTAGAACAATTTGAAGAAGCATTCCATTCCGTTACGGATTACAGCACATCAGGAAAGTGTGAAGTTCCTTTCAGTTTCCGACGTATCACTTTCAAATTCTTTCAACTAGGAAGCAAATAAATTTATAGATTTAACCCTTTTCACCTTCACTTTGAGTGATGGTTTTTATGTTTTATTACATTGAGAAGTACCTTTCATTATCACTAACTGGTATATTTTTCCGAAAGCAGTATATCACAGCTCTAGTCCACTACTAAGGCAACTAAAGAAACTGAATTTGAAATTATTGTACACATTGAGTAAGGAGGCAGCAAAATTTTACTGAGCTGTGAAAACATTAGAATAAGTAAAAATACGTGGAGCCTATGGCTACAAAAGTAGATATCTCCAAAAACTAAAAAATTCACATATCTGTAACTACAAAAATGTATGAGTTACATTAACTATTCCTGTTTCCTTAGAACCGTTTAGGGAGTCATTTTGCAACTCCTCGAATGTCTTAAGTTGTTAGCCTTCCTTAGTATTACAATGAAAAAACTGAAAAAAAGAAATCGTTTTGCGAAAAAACTGGGATTGGATATATCTACTTTTGCAGCTATACGCTTTCACATACGGTAGCGAACGCAATACCGATGCTGTACATGGACAAAAAATTGTTCAAATTTTCCTTTTGTTTGCCTATTTAAATTATCTAGTTACTAATAGGATAGAAAAATAGACCCCGTTTGGAGCCAACTTTTGTTTTCTGAAGAAGCTACAGATCTTATTTTTAAATAATATTCTTGGATATTTGACGAAAATCGTAGAGAACATAATTAACTTTGAAATACCCATTTCCACTAAACTAGTACTAATTATACTTGACGCCTTTGATTTTTTTTTTTCAATTTCAATAATTACTCTCGATGAATCATATTTTTTTCTGCTTTTCTATTTAATTGTATATAATCAAGTCAATCATCCAAAATTTAAACAAACATTTTGACTGGTGGCAAAACAGTATTAAAGTCTGGATTTGAAGACATTTTCCATAATTTACCATATTCAGAAATTTCAAATATGCATAATAGAGCTCAAGATTAAAAAGAATTTTCAGAATTGAGAGAAACTCACTAAGCTGCTTCATTAGATATAATCAAGCGGTTTCAAATTTTGAAGTGTAATGGATTATTTCATTTGCATATTATTGCAAATACGGGATAACTTTATAAATCATAGCTATTAGGATTTGAGCTAACCCGTATTGTGCACTTTAGAAATATGAAATCATATCTAAGAAGACAAACATAGGATATCGATCAAATAACAAAGGAGTCAACAGTGACGAAGTTTACATTTATAGGGAAATGTGAGGCAAAGTGAAATAGTTAAGATAGCTGACCTTTTTCAAAATGAACGCATCGGAAATTTGTTCTGAGAATTATTGTACATAAAGATTGAATAATGTATTTTGTATGAGAACTTGCGTTGAAGCATTATTTTTCATTTTTGGCAGTTATTTCGCACCTTCAAAAAAAGGTAGCAATTTCCACCTTAAAAAACTATGGGGCAAAGTGAAAAATGTAATATTTTTACAATGAAAAATTTTATTTTTTATGATTAACAGTAATTTTCATCAAATAAAAGGGTTGAAAAACGAATAAATGACTTATTAATGCTTATCTTGCTATTCAATAAAATGATAAATAAATAAACAAATTAATGAAAGCATAAAATTATGAGAAAAAGAAATGAGGGAATTAAATAGAGAACGAATAAGAAAATCGGTGAACGAATGAATAAATAAGTGAATTAATAGGTAAAAGAACGTAAATTAATTAATAAATAAAGAAATCCGTACGTGATTGAAAAAATTAATGCATAAGTAAACGAAATGAACTATTTCGCTTTGCCCCATCCACTTTGCCCCGCCTTCACTTGACAAATTACATTGAACATTTAAAGTAAAAATTCGCTTAATATAAGCGAAATAAGTATTGTACTGGATACCAGAAGATCTCAATTAATACTTAAAATGATAATTACAAAAAATTTGATAATTGCATCATAACAAAAAATATTTTTGAAAAAACACGAATATTAAAATAAGTGTGTCAAATTTTGAAAATGACTTGTATAATGTTTTTTCGTTGACCTTTAGATCTATCTATTTGTTGACAGGAATAGACTGTATGTCGAGGGACTTTGTTAAAATATTGCTAGATAGGTGGCGCTGCAAACTGTGAAAATATTTTGCCATTTCACTCTGCCCCAATTCCACTATATTTTTTTAGCAATTTAGAAAACTTTTTACATAGCTACTTGATCTTTACAAGAAACTTGTGAAAACCCATGAAATCCCAAAACATTGACTAAAGATAATCTGTGACGTTTTGGAACTTTCTTACACTGTGTGGAATCACCTCTTTTTTCTATTTCTTTTTTCTTTTTGCAAATTTACAAACAGACGGGTCAACGGGGGTTTAAGTAATAAAGTGTTTTGCTATTTTCATTCGAAAATTTAACTTAAAATGTTTTTTACGTCTTAACCCATTAATGCCTGACATTTTTTTTCCCAAAGATATTTTGTATACTGGTTACAAACAGTGTTTAATGGAAAGGGAAAAATAATTAAAACAATATTATGTAAAAAATAAATATTTTATTAAGGAAAGAAAAATCTTCCCTTAAAAGTTACGATAAACCCCAGAGGGTACATACTTTTTTTACTGAAATTTTTTTCTGCCTACGATATAATATTTAAATAGACATTTTATAAGAAGAAATAAAATCAGCAATTAACATAAACTGGGAAGCTGGGAATCACTTTGAAAACTTAGCTTTTTTCCTTGAGATTGTGAACGATGCCATTTTCGATAAAGATCATATTAAAACTGCTACAGAACGCACTTTACAATGGTTATGTGCTGCAATCTGTTAATAACAAATTGAAACAATACCAAGGTACTAATTGAACATTATTATTTGGTTGAAATGTTCATTTTGGGGAAATTCAGACCCTTTTTTGGACTGTCCCTAAAAAGGGACGCTAGGCATTAATGGGTTCAGAACGTCTCATTCATCAACTATAATGCCCGGTAGAAGATACTTTTTTTATATTTTATTTCTCGTGTAAATCCTTCTTGTTCCCTTTCCCCCTTAACATAATGATCAACTTTAAATATTGTTTTGATACATTCTCTTTTAAAGGTGTGATGGTGTTCCACGAAAAAAAAAAAAAAAAAACTTATAATTTCTAACCCTTTAACAGTTTCAATTCCCCCCCCCCCCCGCCCTGAGTTCAGTTCAAAACATGTGCCCATTTTTTATCACAATTTTGTTGCATTTTACATTTACCAGCCAATCAGAATTGAAAACACAATAGAATGCAAACTATCTTAAGTTTAAAGACCATTGCCGCTAAGATAGTCAAGACGTTATACTGACGTGATAAGCACAAAAGTCCGTTCTGCACTTCTTAAGAAAATTGAGTTATCGCCACCAGGTGGCTCTTTGTAACGCATTTTAACTAAATACAAAATTATATGGTCATATGATAACGGGAAATATATATTTTTTTTTAAATCTGAAAAAGTTTCATCTGAATCAAATACATGGTAGCACAAAAGTTAGAAGAGTTTTATCTCAGTTTGAGCTCGACTGCAGATAATACATTTGCACTTAGCACGTCAGTATAGTCAGTGTCAAATTATGTGTAATTACAACACATTTTGTTTTTGAATAGATGGATTTTCATATAGTGTTAGGGCCTTTCTTTTCAAGTGAGATAAGGAGAAAATACAAAGAATTAATCAAACATAAAAAGAAAAAACCGAATTTCATGACCCAGAAACCTATGACCCAGCAACTTCCGAAGATTGAGGTTATTTTCCTAAATTAGTGAGACAAACTTCACTTGCCACTTGATCAAATGCAGTTATCGCTGTAGCTACATCACATTTTGCCAAATGATATAAATTTGCCATTGTGTTGTTCATAACGCTACAGAAGAATGGACTAGATTTCATAAAGTCATTACAAGATTGAGTAGTGAATCAAAGACAATAATATGTGGAACCAAAGAAAACATGTTTCAGCACTTTTTGTAAGCTTTACGTCGCACAGTGGAGTATTTGAGTGAAAATCCTGGCCAAAAGTCGAAAATGTAAAGTATGGTCAATCTCACTTTTCTATTCGTTTTCGGACAACTGATAAGACACTACGTCATAATCTACAACATAAAACCCCTTCCACTGTGATTAAGACCCATACGAATGCTTCAAACTCAGTCGATGTGGAATCTGCGCTGCTGTTTTCCTGGAAGCTTCGTTTGTTGCTCACATTCAATGCGCTGTATTCGGTGGCTTATTTCGAAATTATAGAATAACACTAATGAATATGGAAGACGAAGGTATGTACTTTAATATGATGTGCAATCCATGTAGAATTTGCTTCGGGAAATATTTTTTTAATAGTGTTTTACACAACTTTAAAAAAATCGCTCTATTTTCAGTAAAATTTTTAAAATAAAGGTTTTTGTATGGGTTCCGGGCATTTCCGGACTCAAGTTCGGGTATCAAAATTAAGCTTAAGGTTCCCTTAAAACGTATTTGAAAAAAAAAGTTGCCCCTTTTTGCCCCATTTTGCTTAAAATAGGTTTAAACTGAATTAAGTAAATTTACGTTTTTTCTTTTGGATTTGTACATGTTCGTTTTTTTTTTCAGGATCTTCTACGAAGGAAATAGAAATCACAAACAAATCATTGTATGAGATAATTAAAAAATGTCCTTTTTAATTAAAAAGGTTTTTTCTTCTTGTGCATGGAAAACTTAGTATTTTAACGATTATAACCGATGGATTAAGTACTAGAATTCAGAAAAGAAAAAAAAAGGTTCAAATTTGTTTTGCACAGAACACTGGGCTATGTAAACAGCATTTTTTTCTCTCATAAACAAGTATTAATTACAGTGCATTCTTTCATAAACAAGTATTAATTACAGTGCATTCTTTCAAATGACAAGAAGTACATCGTATAAAATGCGCTTTCTTATTCCATTTTTGCTCCAAACTAGATTTTGGCAAGTAGCCAGCTGCTCCGGCAAGAACGTTCCAGAGCGAAAATCGGTAAAAATATTTCTTTCACCTCTCTATAAAAAAATTCATTAAAAATCAATGGAGCAAGCTAACTTCACCGTTTTTGCTTTAAATGAAGGTGAAATGTTTATATTGTATTCTTGAAAAGTTTCAGAGCAATAACACCATTAGATTCTCGGATGCATGAATTTTAATTTACGTTGATTGATAAATTAAAAAACGTCGAAAAAGTGACCTTTCTTTGGAAATTCCTGGAAAATCGGGAAATTACGTTAAAACTTCAAACAATTTAGACTTTTAAAGACATTGATTTGCTCTAAATGGTGATGCATTGTTTTTCTTCCTACGTTTACTAGAAACCTTTTTACGGTCGTAAACTCGTAAAAGTCTAAAACATGGATAAAACATTAAATAACTTTTTTTCTAAATTAAATTTTTAAAACCGAGCTTCAGGTTACAACATCTGACCTTTCAGAGAGCTTGTGTACCAAGTTTCATAGCTGTAAGCTGGATAGCTTCGCTGTACAGCGCACAAACGCACAGAAGGGTATCCCTTCAGAAGAGCGAAAATTCCGAAATAGTTTTGGCCAGGATTTTCAGTCAAATACTCCACTGTGCGTCGGTAGACTTATCAACAGTTTTTATTGTAGTATGAGAAAAAAACTTTAAACTTTATTGAAATACTAAATAAAAACTATCTGTAATTATTTATAAATGATTTAAAATGCAATGCGCTCCTAATAATGGCATTCATACATTTTTTTTTTTTTTTTTTTTTGAGCTTTTTTTTTTGACATGTCATTTCAATAATATTTTGAATGTGTTACCGAAATCCACGTTAATTAGTCGGCCAATTTCAGTAAGATATACACGCTTTGAGGGGTAGTTTTTTTAAAATCAATTTTGTATAAAACTTAAAACTTATATAAAATGCAATCCGCTTCAAATGATGGTATTTATACAATATTTTTTTTATTTTTTTCTTTCTTTCATTCTTTTTTTTTTTTGAGCTTTTTTTCTTTTTACATGCCATTTCAATAATATTTTATATATGTTGTTGAAATAGACGTTAATAAGTCGGCCAATTTCCAGTAAGACATACACGTTTTGAGAGGTAGTTTTTTTAAAAAAATTTTGTATAAAACTTAGAACTCAGAAATTGAGAAAACTCGAAGTTTGAACGTATCTATTCAATTCAATTTAAAGCGAGATGAAAAGTATTTAGCATTTAAAAAAAACCTTAATGCATGGTTAATCGAAAATTGTCTATTTCAGACACTTTTAAATTACTTGACTTCCAGACTATATAAAATGAAATAACTAATATTAATCATATGTATTGAAGAAAATTACAGTCAACTCCCGATTATCCGCCAAACAGGTTGGCACCTTAACCGAGGATAGGCGAGTACAGCGGATAATCCGAAAAATAAGTAAAAAACGATATTCGTACATGCAGTATCAAAAAAAAAAAAAAAAAATTCCAGGTGCAGTTTGCATATCATTCCATTACAAACTTCCAGTTCAGCATGCTTTAAAATATTGAAATTGGAGAAGTTACACCTGTAGTTTGTGCACCAAGAATTCAAAATATTTTCCCACTGACATTTTTAATATGATTGAATTTTTAAACTTAATGTGAAAAATCTAAATATAAATAGAAATCCGTGAAGCTGTCTCTCCTGCCGAAGAAATATTCTACCGTATTTACGGCGTTAAGGTCGTAATTATCCATCTTAATCTTGGAATAAATCGGCAGAAGAAAGAAGAAATGTTTGTTTATTTTTTTGCCTGATACAGGCTAAGAGAAACCTGCTTACCTTGCGCGTTCTACTTTCAACGCAAAAGTTGTTGAAAGTTAGAAGACATTGTCCCTATACTGAAAGAAAAATCCCTACGCATGATTAGGATTTTCAATATATTTTAATGAATGCAGTATATGATAAACTTTCAAACATTAATGTTTATCACTGTTTTGA
Source organism: Uloborus plumipes (assembly GCA_038373865.1). Taxonomy (NCBI): domain Eukaryota; kingdom Metazoa; phylum Arthropoda; class Arachnida; order Araneae; family Uloboridae; genus Uloborus; species Uloborus plumipes. The sequence goes on from JAXGGA010005436.1 coordinate 72,674, forward strand.
AATATAGGGAGCAAATTTGCTTACAAATACTTCAGATGTAACAGCAACTTTCCCTATTACTAAAAATAGGTCATTTCTCAAATGGAGCGCCTAGAAACAAAGGGTTTTGTGAGTCAAAATTAAAAATTAGGAGATAACTGGTACAAATGGTAAAACTAATTCTCATCTGCTATGGGGCAAAATATATACACTGTAAAAAATGAATGTTGTTTTTACAGCATAAACAGCTAATTTTGTAGTAAAAAATGTAAAATATGCTAATTTTACAGTAATAACCTGTAAAATTTCTAATTTAAGTTTATTACCATGAATTTTACAGTTTTAAACTGGAGCCTCTGATGCCAGTACTACACTGTTTTTTTTTTTTTACAATGCAATACAGCTAAATTTTACGGCAATAAACTGTAAAATTTCTAACTTTACAGTAAGAAACAGTAAAATTGTTTGTTTTACAGTTTATTACTGTGCATTTTAGAGTTTTAAATTGGAACCTTGGCTGCCAGTATTATTCTGTAAAAACAACAGTTCATTTTTTGCAGTGTACGAGTAGCGCTGAGAGGTGCTGCTGTACAACGCGATAAAAAAATCAACGGAAGCTTATGCAGGGTTTCAGTTTTGCTTCGCGTTTTACTCAAACTTAAAAAAGTCCCTTTTAACCAACTTGCTCAATTCAGAAAAAAAAGTCAATGAATACAAAATTAATGAAAATTCTTTAAACAATTTAAGAAAATCATACAGTTCAATAAGTAAAGGTATGATAGACCACTTAATGATATTTTATACTCTCCGACAATTACACGACATTAAATAATACAGTAAAACTCTGATTTTAATTTTCTCAAAGGACTGGTTAAAAGACGTAAGATGTGGGAAAATTTAAATATGGGAAAGTACATCGAAAGCACTTGCTGGGAAAAGCGTAAACTGCTGGAAAAATGTAATTTCGAGGGACGTAAAATTGAGGTTTCACTGTATTGGTAAGTATTACGAAACAAAATGCAGTAAATATCTTTTAACAATGTTTATCGATATCTTAATCAAATTATGTACGAAAAGATTTCGCAATTGTTAACTCCAATCAACTTACTGAAAAAAGATGTATTATCTTAATTAAATTACAAATTTATGCGTGCGATACTTTTTAAGTAACTTTTGATGATAAAGTGATTTTGTAATAAGGTAAAGAAATTCAACTAGACAGTTGAAAAATAATGGACATTTTTCATTGCTCTTTTTTTCAGTTTTACGCGATAAAAATAAAAAGTTTTTTCTTTATTTATAATTGAATTCCAATTAAACGAAAGTTACAAAACGGAGTTAAACAACGAAGTATATTTATTTATTAATTTATTTTTCATTAAGAAAAAAAGAAAATTGTTGTGTGATCTTGTTAAAGCATACAAATATTTTGTATGTTTAAAAATACTTCATGCAAGTAGTATCCTATTTGCTCAAACTCTTATACAAAAAAGTAACGTAGAAAAAGTGGTGCCAGAACAAACATTTTGTAATTTTAGTGATAAGTATAAATATTTAGTCCCTATATTATTTATTCACTATATTATATGATTATACTTCTTTTAAATAGTGACTGATTCATTATTACATTTTTAGACATGTGTTATCTGTTCCCAGATATGTCAAATACAGTGGCCGCCGCTTATATCAATCACGTTTGCTCCAAAAAGTTCTGATTCAATAAAGCTGGATATTCTTCTATTTTTTGACGATTTAAGTCATTAAGGCGGCTGGTTCAATTAACCAGTGATTCAATTAACCGGCATTCACTCTACCCGCTTAATCAAATATTATACTTTGGAACCAGAGCGGGCCAACAGTGCCACTTAACAAATCAAAAATCTAGAGGAATAATTTTCAAAAGTTAAGTACGAAAACTGATACAGTGGCCGCCGCTTAAATGAATCACAGTTGTTCTAAATTTTAAAAAATCATTTTTAATCAACTTGCTCAATTCAGAAAATACTTAAACTTTAAAAAGTCCTTTTAATCAACTTGTTCAATTCAGAAAATACTCAAACTTAAGTCCTTTTGATCAACTTGCTCAATTCAGAAAAAAAATCAATGAATACAAAATTAAGTTTGATTCAGTAAAGTGGCTGATTCAATAAAGCAGTTAATTCAATAAAGCTGGACATATTTTTGTTTTTGACGATTTAATTCATTAAAGCGGCAGATTCAATTAAACACTGAGTCAAATAACCGGCGTCCACTGTATTCCTCTACACGTTTTAAATATATATTTCTTGGTTACAAAGAGCTAAATCTCTTTATTTGTTCAGTCTAGCGTCTGAAAGAAAACTCGTTTCTTTTTCTCAAAAATGCTGTAAAAACTATTTTGGGTGTGCCCTTAAACAAGAAGCCAATGCTACTCTTCTTCGGAAGATTTCCCAACATTTCTGCTATAACGAGTCTAAATTACTAAACAAAGAATCTCGTTCTATTTAGTTTCAAAATTCCTTAGAGTACAACTTGTTCGCCGATAGGTAAATGGATTTTCAAAAAAAAAGAAGGATTTTAAGCTCTTAATCGGATTTTAAGTATTGATCTATGTTTTGCTCCAGAACTAGATTGCATTCGTTTAGTCACTAAGGAAAAGTTCCGAAGGCCATTCGTAGCAGGCAAGGTTGGAAATTCGTCCTTGGTAAAAATATGCTCCGTATTAAAGCGATCATTTTCAAGTGAGAATTTCTGTTGATTCTGTGAAAGAACAAATTTTGGATTCCGGATGCTTTTGTTTAAAAAAAATATTTCCTCAGCACTCGTTTCTTCACTTTTTTTTTAACAATTACAAATTGCTATAGGTTTTCATTTTGTACCTCATACGTCTTGTCGTCCCTCGTTCAAATCGGCAATCTGCCAACTTCCCTCACCACCCTGTTCTACTAACGTTGCGCCCACACCATCGCAATGCGATACAAGCCCAGAGATCGGCCAAACCACCTGCTCCTGTTGGTGCGTCCTCCTCTCCTTCAGATGGTGCAGATCAGCCTCTGGTCCTCAGTAAAGCAAGTGGAGCAAATGGTGGCGCCCATGTTCTACATACACGCACACACATAAACACACGTACCTATCGCAATTTGTCAGAGCGGAAGACAAAATTTGAATTCAAGATGTTTTCTTTTTTCGCGTTATACTGATTTTAAAAAGGTTCAAAAAATATTTTGATAGGTTTTTGCTTTAGCAGAATTCTAATCTAACACTTTCCATCACCATATATCTTACTTCTCTTTTTTTTTTTTTTTGGAAGGAGTGGGACAGTATAGTTTTAGTAATACTTGCTGTTATTCAAAAAAAAAAAAAAGAAAAAAACTTTAAAAGAAAAACGGGTTTGCGTTCTTTCTGTGAAGTCTAAATGGCTTCGTATGGGTCAGCTAAAGTATTATTATTTCTTTGGCCTGTTTTTTCTATTACCACGCCAGACCTTCCTCATTTCTTTATCAAATTGCGTGATTTACCCCTCATTTTAAAGATTATCGTGTTTGCTACTGACAAAAAATTGACCCTTGCGGTTTTTTTTTTTGGTCAAAAAGCCGTTTTGTTCTGATTTTTATGACGCGTTAATTTTATAAATAGTAACTAAAAATTAAGAAGCATTGGCCCGGCTGGTAGGGAGTCAAGATAGTAATGGGAAATATGCGAGTTGGGAACTGGGGCGAAAAATATTTTGTTGTTTTCTTCGTCAGAATTGCAATCTAGCTTTCCATCACCCTATATGAGCTAATATTTAGAAAAGTGCCAATTTGAGTCCCAAGTGAATTTTCACTAGTATTTCAATAACTAGTTAAAAAAATAATTTTCCCCAGAAAGAAGACAAGTTTTGCTTTAATTTCATCTAATAATATCAGAAATTTTTTTTTTCTTCAGAAAATATTTGTTTTATACATCGAAAATCAGATCGGTAACGTGTCCTCAGTAGCAAAGCTTAGCATGCAAACAGCTTAAGCGCACTTTCTAACTTCCCAAAAAAACGCACTTGTACAAAAAACGATTCTATTTTTACCCCTTTGTTAATATTTTACTTCATTTTTGTTTTAATCGATTACTGATTTTCTAGGGAATGCGAAATAGGCGTGTCCCTCAGTTCCGCGTCAGAGTGGTAACAATAACTTCCGATCTATATTTAGGCTCCCAAAACCATTTCCAGCACCGATACCACGTGATACTGAGTACCTGGTGAAATGTTTTATCGCATCGTAATTAAAAATTTGCATTTCTGCATCTAAAATTGCAGGTAAGATTTTTTAAAGTAATTTATAAAATGTGTGTCATTTGAGTCATCAGATCGGTAACACGCTCTAAACTGCGCAGTTTTTATTATTTTAAAAATTATTTCATATATAAGTATAGTCCTTTATTACAAGTGAAAAAACCACGTGTTTGATTTTGGTTTAATGCGATCGACTCGGAAATAAAAAAAAAAACTTTGTCAGTTTGTCAGATCGGTAACCGTCAGAGCGGTAACATTGAAAAACATCGAATATGTTACAGAACTAACTCACACGTTTCAGAATTATAAAAAGCAAAAATCATAGGTTTTAGCCATATATATTGAATATTTTTGTTCTTAAAAATGAAAAGCAATGAGTTTTAGTACAATTGCTTCATTTGTGGTTTGTATGACCTAAAAATAGAAGTTAGTAAAATAAGAAAAATTGACACTGCTGAAATTAAATCAATTAATTATTATTATTTTATTTATTTATTTATTTGTTTTTTATTATTATTATTATTATTATTTTTTTTTGGTGCTTCAACTTCTCATAACTTCGCTAAATAACTAGATAATAACTAGCATGCTAAATTTGAATTTCTGATCAAGAAATTAAATTTCCTGCAACTATTTAAAGAAAAGCAAGCAGCAGAGTTGTGTGTTGAAAAAGTTGAAGTTGTGTGTTGTTTCAAAACAAAACAAATGTTTTATTAGCTTGGATTTGGTAATCTCATAATTTATTTTATCTAAAAATCTTATCTCGCTCATTTTTATTTCCAAGAAATGCTTTTTTTATAATGAAATTTGATTTTTTAGCCTAATATATATATTTTAATAAAATTATCTTAATTCTATGTTAAAAATGCAAGGAAATGATATCATATTTAGAGATGTTAACGAAGACTGAAAGCATAAACTCAAATATGTATAGTTCATATTAACATCAGATCTGTAACATTCATCAGATCTGTAACGGCTTAAAAGTGAGTAATCTAAGGAGGGGGTAAATAACTTCCTTGACCTCCCCCCTTTTATTTTCTTGCATTTAGACCCAATTTAGACTTAAAATCCAATATTAGTTTTTTTCTGCAAAAAAATTTTTTTCTCAGAAAACTCCAACTTCAAATTGGCACTTTTCTAAATATTGGCTCATATATTATTTCGCTCTCTCTCTCTATTTGCGGGTACACCATAATTTTTGTAATACTTTATCAAGCTTCAAAAGTAAGATATCATTTTAAAGATTTTTTCACCCCTATCACAGCAAAAAATAATCAAGAAACTCAATTTTGCTGCTATTCAAAAAGTTAGTTTAAAAAAAACTGATTTTTCCTTCTTTCTGTCAAGTGCGAATGCTTCGCCTGGATCTGCTAATTGAATCAACAAAATATTAAACTGAACCAATTTTAAGTGTGACTTAAAATGTTG
>JAXGGA010005437.1:0-78321 GCA_038373865.1 Uloborus plumipes
ATTTCCTAGCAAGTCAGAATGGCGCCATACTATTGCTATAAAAATCTATCAATTTTCTTGGACGGTTACACATTCATTACAGAGACGTGACTATTTGTAATTGGGATTGTTTTTTAATTCTTCAGAAAGGTTCCAGCTTGATTTCAAGAATATCAATGACTTTTAGAAAAGCACTTTTACATTTATTGGCAGAGATGCAAATTGCAGATTTAGACGCATTAGTTGCCCATTACTTTCAAGGAACATTTCTGGATTTTTTTGCAGAGAAAGTTGGCTGCAGGATGCGTCTCAAATGACGCATCCTTGATACCAGCCTTGAAAGTTTCAAAGAGAATACGGGAGCCTAATCCAAGCAGCAACGATGTAGGTTTCAGCAGTACGTGCAAAACTATTAACGTCACTGGCAGCGAGCAAGGGAGCCTATAATGATCGCATAGTGAGACTTATTGGTAAATGTGACCATACATTTGAAAAGCTATGCATTTATAAGCCCTTGTCATAAATTTGTAGAATTGTGATTGAAATATTCTATTTATTTGCAACATAATGTTTTTTAAGCCAGCTTTTCACTTGAACTGAACTTTTCACTTGAAAGAAAGTGGCTGAATACATCAGAAAACTATTACAAAGAAAAAAAAATATTAAAAAAAATCAAATAAATAAATAACTATCGAAAAATTAAAAATTAGAAAGTAAAGTCTTGAGGTGAGAAAAATGTGCGTCTGTCGGTCTACCTGTGGCACCCCCCCCCCCCAACACATAATAACTTTTGAATGAACAATTCTGGTAATTGTTAAAGTGTTTTTGTTAAATGCCTTTTTGTTCGAAAGACTCGACGAGGGCACGTCATTCCGTATTTAACTTTTTGGCTGCAACAATTTTTCGTTCAACTTGGAACTTGTCCCTTCTATTAACTTTTGAGGGAACAATATAACCAAACATCTCGCCCAACAATAACCAAATATCTCGCATTAAAAAATGCATTTACGTTGGCTCTTTGGTCTTTAAAGGTTTGGTTCGTTCATTTACCTGTCGTGAAAAGTTCATTTTGAAATCCTGCTTTTACTAGATCGTAACTTTTACCGGGTGACTTTTAATTAAAATAAGATAATATGAGAACCATCGTAGATAGTGCAGCATGTTTTTTGTTTTTTGAAAATCACATCTAGGAGAAAATTAATCCACAATTTTTTTTTTTTTTTTTGCACCCGGAGGGGGGGGGGTATTGCTTATCAATACCCGAACTACCATACTGGTGCATTGGAAAGGGCATTGAATAAAGTTGACCATCTTGTCCACTGGATATGAATGCGTGCGATTTCTATCCTTGGGATCACATAAAAAACTGCTAATTTTACATTATCTACCAGTTTTTTTTGCCGAGCTAGCGGTGTATTGCACGTATTTCTGCCTTAGTCTTGGCTTAATGGCGGTAACTTACTGCTTAATACAGTCCGTTCATGAAAACCGTACCTAGCACTAGCGAACAGTTCACTTAAAAAAGGGTAGATGAGTAGTTGGTGATAACTTTCCTGACGCATGAATAAATGCGCAGAAAGTTTTAACTAAGGTCAGACAGTACCAAATACTTGTGTCCTAAAATGATATATATCACTCTCTTTTCGACGTGACCTCGTTCACACCCAAAAGCTGGACCAGCCTGAGCATGTGCTCCAGTGTGCAAAAGGTGCGCCATTCAAAATAATAAATTAAATTAATCATAAATAAACCCACCTGAAGTTTGATGTCACTTAGCACATAAACTGCGAGTCCAAAATCCAGGAATATAAACTCATCCGTAAGAACCGTTAAGATCATCAAAAAGAGTTATAATTCTATCTACGACTTGATTTCATCAAGTCATGCATAAATGGTTCATTTGGGGAAGAGTAGGGATGATACGAATGAAGTATCGGATCAATTAAGGAAGGAACGAGCAAAAAAAGTATATTAATCGAGTTTAAGGAGAACACCAAAAAGTTCTTCATCAGCATTGCGTTTTCTTCAATCTTTGCATCACGCAAGAAAATCGAAGAGGAAATAGAACAGAGACGGGTGCGTGATCCCCCCCTCCCCCCCTTGACTGATTCGAGTGAAGTCGTCCACATCTGTTGTTAAAGGGGATGAATATGTTATCTAATGGGAGATCACAAGTTGGCGCCGATCAGAAATAAATGAATTTGATTAATGACTGAATTTTTCGCAAGTTGATTAGGGGAAATTTCGAGGTACTATCAGCTGAAACGATGAGCCGAAAATGCTTCAATGCTAAAATGAAGTCTATAAAAAATGAGCTATGAAGATATTCAGAGATAAATGAATTTGATTAATGACAATGATTTATGTCTGATTTTTCTAAAAGCTAAACAGATAAGGATACATTTTGAGAAATTATTAGCTGAAATGATGCCGTGAAATTCCTTAAATAAGGTGTATAAAAAATTAAGTAATGAAGACGTTTATGGAAAGATGAAATTATAAGCATTTCACTTAACTATTTATGTCTTGATGGGACTTGGAGGTCTCGCTTGTATTAATTTAGTATTATGAATCCTAAATGGTTAGAATCATGCTGGTACTTGTAAGTACAGTCATAGAAAAAAAGAACGAAACACTCGCTCGTATTCAAAGACTATTTCCACTAAAGACACGTGTAATATGTTATTTTTTTCAGGAATAATATGTTCTATAAATTACTATTGGTAAATTGTTGCTAAGGGGTAATCTTAAATGGTTGGAATCATGCCGGTACTTGTAAGTACCACTCCTTGTACTTTTCTGAGAGATCGACAGATGGTACAGTCATAGAAAAAAAAACGAAACACTCTGAATTATTAGGCTGCTATACTTGCAAAGGACAAAAAAAAGGTGTCTTCTAACATGGATTAAAGTGTTCTTTAAAACTACGTGAGTAAAGTTTTGATAAGGAGTCATATACAAAGTGAAATGAACACACAGTCTGAATTTTCAAATGGGAACCCCTACATTTGGTTACATAATTCGGTGCAGAGACCAAAAGTAAGCTGGGTACCAAACGGCATTACTTTAGGACCAGTAGAACAAAAGTTATGACCGACCAAAGATTTAGGGACCACCACTATATTTAAAATGCTACTTTCATGGTCGAAATTTACAAAGAGTAGGCAAATCATATTTTTTCGATTAAATTACCAAAACTACTCGCAATAATACGTCTGCTTTTCGTAATGTAGTAAAAATTCTCGGGTTTTGTTAAAGTTATAATATTTTTGGAAACTTGGAAGAAAAAACCCTACTGTGTAGAGTTCAAGGGAAAAATGCAACATTCTATCTTTTTGATCAAAAAAAGATAGATGCATACTTTTAGCTACGCACTAACCCATGCAGCACATACCTTGTGGAGAGAGGTTACAATTTAAGAGTAACCTCTTGTATTTAATTAAACTACTATATTAGGATTGGCACTAATGTTAAAACCGTGGCTCAGAATTAAAAAAAAAAAATCTAATCGTCGCAGATTATTCCGAATAACCTTCAGAGTTGCCACAGTTTTTTTAAAAATCAAGTGTCCACGTAAAATGTTTTCTGAATTGCTACATGTTGCGGTAAAGCAAACTTCTCACTAATGGACAAAAAATTGGATTGTCTACCAGTTAGCAGTTTTATTGACCAGTTTGCTTTCAACATATTATTACTGTTCTTCTTCTTACTTATCTTAGGCTGTCTAGCTGGGCTAGACAACCCCCATAAAACCAAAAATGTCTAAAACATCTAAAAAAGTGTAGGTTCCCTAAGGACTTCGTCTTTTGTAAAATTCAAACAGTTTAAAATATGTCAGGGGGAAGACACGTCTGCGCAACACCAAGGACAATTTAGAAAAGTCTTTTTCCCCTGCTGAAAGGTGAGTCCCCTCGTGTACCCACTCAGAATGCGGGAAAAGGCAGTTTGATATGGTCTTGGAATAATGTTGAAAGTCTCACCCGGTCTTTTGTCAAAGTACCAGGAATGGCTGGGGGGGGATTTTCATGAGCTGATTGAATTCAATCCTCACCAGGGATGTAATTTCACAAGATGTGAGCGTTCCCCCTGGGTTAACTCCCTCTTCTGACGCCGACCTGGCCAAGAAATCCGCCTTTTCGTTCCCTTTTACTCTCACATGCGAGGGGATCCATTGGAAATGTACTGTATGTTTGCGTGAAAGTCTCTCAAGAAGATTTAGAATGTCCAGGCTAGTTTGATCTCCAACAGTGCTCCAATTTGAGAGATGCTGAACCGAAGCGCGACTATCGGTAAAAATCCAGATGTCTCTAAATTGGTCCTCCTCCTCTACTGCATACTGTAAACCTCTTCTAATCGCAACTAGCTCTGATCTAAACACGGAACAGTTTTCTGAGTTTCTCATTTTAAATTCTGGTACTCCGGAGATTGTGTTTATATATTACCCCACTGCCAGAGACTCCACCCGCACCTTTGCTACCATTTGTGTAGATTTTCAGAGAACAAGGTGAGATAGTATGGATTGTTTCAAGTGCCAGTTGCCTAACGAGAGCCGGAATCTCCAAGTTTTTTGTCACAATTGTTAGGAGCTCCTCATGGGAAGTATATTCCGTAAAGTTCTAATCTATCCCCTAGTGGTTTCAACGAGTGACCCTCTACATTCGAAGAAGGGAGATGAAGTGTCCTGGCGTAGGAAAAGGGGCTGTGCTTCTTTAGTCGTTGGTAGTTGGTTCAACCAAGGAGGTAGCCAGAAGTTCTGTTTTGTTCGTTATAGCTAATTAGCTTGTTATAATAATTTGTAAGGCAAAGGGTTATTCTCTGGGAAAGAGGTGGCAAATTACTTTCGTAATCCACAATTTCATTTGGACAACTATGTTGTAGCCCTGTGATGACTCTAGCTGCGCTGTGCTGCACTCTCTCCAGCTTATCTAGGCTAGTCTTGGAAGCACAGTAAAGAATGGGAAAGCCGTACTCCAGTATTGGCCTATTAACAAGGGAGAAGTATGTAGCGCGAAGTGTGCAAGCTTCTCAACCCCAATCCCGACCTGATATATATTTGAGAATATTCAGCCTTTGTCTAGCCTTAAGAAGTTGTCCTTCAATATGTTTATTACTTGTGATTTCCTGATCAAGGATATAACCAAGGTGTTTGGCATTTTTATTATAGCTCAATTGAGTTCCACCCATTGAAACTCGAGGCTGGTAATTAAATGTCTGTCGGTTGTAAAAAAAGTAGAAATAGATTTTGAAGCATTAAAAATCAATTTGTGTTGTTTAGCAAAATTCTAAGCCCCATCCAGAGCATTATTAAGTTTAAGTTCAATGTATTTAATAGCTGAGCTTGAGTTGTAGATGATGATATCATCTACAAATATACCCATTTTACAATGTTTGTTAATGACTTCTTCGATACCAGATATATATAAGGAAAGCAATACTGGACTCAAGACCGAGCCCTGAGGAACACCTTGTTTTATTCCAAAAGGATTCGAGAGGGTGTTATTGCACTTAACTCTTATTGATCTATATCGGAGAAAATCCAAACTCTCTTCACCATTACTCCCGTGGGAGTAATTTGCTCTTAATGTCAAAGGAGTCATGCAGCTAAACAATCATAATACTATTTAAAAATGCTGAGCTTGTTCTGCAACTGGTGGATAAACATATTCCTCTTTCTTTACATAGAAATTCCCAGCTATTGTTTCAGTGTGCACAGCTGTAACTGATTTCCCTCTAAATCTCAAAATTATTTAATATCCGCTAAGTTTTCATGCACTTATAATACAGCAACATGTCATGTAGTTTAGCCTCAAGTATTAATAATAGTATTAAATATATTTCTTTTATAATCGTAAAAAACGTGAATTCTATCTTTTATTTAGATTTACATACATATATACATACAAACAAACAAACCCGCATGTAAAACTAATAAAAGCGTACTTAAAAGGAGAAAAAAATGACGATAAGTAATTTAATACTAAATTCAGTTTCGCTAACCGTTTGACTTATTTTTCAGTAAATTTCTACCGTTAATGACTTTTTCATTCAGACCACTTTGAATTTAGCTGTTGTTTTCAATATTTAATAGTACTATTTCACCAGAGACTAGTTGAACAACAAAATTTCAAAAAGAAAAATAAATCCTGCATACTACTTTGAATTTGAATCTGAATAAGTAGAAAAAAAATACATAAGAAAAAAGCACCACCATCTTTTAAACAATACAAAAGCCGTTTTTCTGCATAAAACTTTTTCTCTGGTTTCTCAAAAAAGGAAAGAAAGAAAAAAATTCAAAATTAACCTTTTTTTTATAATTTGTGCATCATTTATGAAATTATTGTTTTTTAATGAAAACAATAGATGCATTGAGCTTTCTATCATACATTTTCCTTTTTTTTAAATACATTTACGCAAAATTCAGCAAAAAAAGATACTAAAAAGTCAAAACAGTAAAGTACTTTCATAAGGGATGTATTTTCTAAAATTTTTACCCTGAACATTTTGTATACATGCAAAAATATCGGGAACAATTTAGTTCAATTGTCCGACTCTCGACAGTGGAATCATCTGAAACAAACAAACAAACAAAAAGTTATCATTACAATAGAATTATTTTTAAAAAGAAAGAGGTGTTAAGTTTTTTATTGGATATATTATACTAGGTAAAATATTGTACTTTAGGTTGAACTAATGTCCACATTTTGACATAATTTGTTAAATTGAAAACCTTCTTCAATATCCTAAATAGGTAATAACCAAAACTTAAAAAGTAATCGCCCATTTACAGCAGAAATGAACATTTTATACAATGTTTGTAATTTGACATATTTTCCTGATTCAAGAAATAAGATGAATTGAAAAACTCGGTTTTCAACGTCGAGGAAAGTGCAGTGACTTCACTTCAAATCCTACGTGATGAAGAAAAAGATAAATTGATTTATCAGGAAAGTCACGATTCGACATTAGTCAGCAAAGACTATGCTTGGAGTAATGGTGTTGATAAATGTTTTATTTTAAGTTGAAAGTCAGGAAAATTTTTCGAAAGAAAAGGAAATAAAATGAAAATTGTTTGTTAGGTTTAAGGCAATTCTTTCTTGACACCTTAAAAACTGACAGAAAGAGCTGCATCATTTCTACAGAAGAAAATAATTTAGTATTAATGAAGCAAATAAATTTCCCTGTTAGTCATTTAATTGCTTTAAAATGGCAGAACTAAACCTTCTTTTCTCTTTCAAAACGCTTTGGTAGTGTTATCTATAAACTTACTCAGTATCTAAATTATTCTCTTGCACGTAAACTAATAATATGTTTTTCAAGATAAAAAAGATAAAACTCTTTTTGCAAGTTAAGTCTTTTATCTCCCTTCTCTAAAACCGCTCCAGATGAAATAATGTACATTAATATCATAATACGAACTTATTGCCCGAATTAATGTTTGTTTGAGATAACAAGTATCTTCTTCTAACCACCACTTTTTTAAATAATTTTAATTAATATATTTTTAAGTAACCATCAGGTACACTTAATCATAAGAAGAAAATGCACTTTTCATGTGAGTCCCTCCTGTATGACTTTAGAGAGGCTTAAGGCTCCTATACGAGGGGAGCTGAATCATCCGACATTTTAGTTCCAAATCGGTGCGCGTGGAACTACTAGTATCTGTACTCATGACGCATTGAAGACAAGTGAAAGCTAAGCTTAAATTGTAGTTGCATAGATGACATTCGACTATTTTTGTCTATATCACAAAAACATTTCATAAACTCTGGCTTAAAACAAGTGCACTTTGAAAATAGACCCAATTTCATGAAACATTTCCCAATAAACTGTTTTTTAAATTCGAGAAATAAGTTATTTTTTTAAATTTAACTAATAGGGTGCTTTATCCAACTAATCATAAGTTATTTTATGCCTGAGCAACCAGGTATAATATTAATGTGTTTCAAATAGCTATAACATGGCTGGATCCAAGTGTGTCTTCGATCCAAAATGTCGGACAAGTCAGCCTGTCCTCTAAAGGAGATTAGAGATGAGACTAGCTCCAAAAAAAAAAAAACGAATAGTTAAATTGCCCCTTAACAGGAACAATACAGCCTGTCGGAACTGAAATTTTTCACAGGGTTTTTTTGAGTGGCTTTAAGCTCGGGAGTTCCGTTAAATTTGAAATCCATTGAATTAAAATCTCTTATCTTTGGAGGGGGGACAAGGCTTTAGAGTCAGTATATAAGCTGACGTGTCGGTGCATGAAGACAGAAATTTATTCTAAAATAGCCACAAAGGGGGCGGATCACGACGCAGATTGTGTAAATATAATTTTTTGAGGGGTGTGTTTTGTTAAGATTTGCATTTTGAACCTGCATTGAAGTTTAGTTATCTACCATCTCGGTAAATATTCCAAAAAGTTCTTCAAATAATAGTTGCGCAGGGTGAAAAACAGAATGGTGCGAAAAACACTTTTTTGAAATCTATTGAGTGGATCAGTTGCGTTTGCTGAAGACTTACACAATAATGAAATAAACATATTTTGCTGTCAAAACACATTTTCCAAATCCCCAACACGGCTTTTGCGACACGATGGAACATTTACAACTGACGCTGGTTCAGTGAACTCAGTTAGCATGGAGGAATTTACTGCTCAAAAACTTCCATATTTGGTGTATTTATTTGTTTTGTAGCGCGCGCGCTCGCGAGTGTACTGTGTATGCCTACGTATAATTGAAGGTTAATGAATATACGAGCATTTAGTCGTTAATTATGTATTTATGAATCAGTTTATTTATTTTTTTATTTGTTATTAGGTTATTAACCGGCGTTGCGAGGGTGCTTATTAATTCAACATAGCTAATTATAATTGTTTTTAACTTAATTCATGCTAAAATGAAATAGGAGAGCCTTTGATTGATAATTCATTTTTAATCGTAATCTTTGTTGGAAAATACTCATATTTAAATGTGTTCAATTCCATGAATTTGTATGCTTAAAGGCTTATTCTATTACTCTATCTACTGAAAATCGAAAGAAAATGACCATTTTTAGACAAAAAATTTGAATTTTGAGCTTTTCGCATTTTTTTTAAATTTCAAAACGCCGCCTATATGAGTTCTAGTTTATCACGAAACCTCTGTGCCAAGTTTGGTAAAAATCCGACGAAAAATGTGGATTTGTATAAGATTCAAACATACAATGATATATACAAACATACATCAATTTTTAGCCTACTTTCCCGTTAAAAATAAAAGAAAGACGAAAAAAGTATTAAAAGTAGCTTAATGCATCTAAAAAATATCGCCAAGTCCAAAAAATATCGCCAAGTTAAAAAAAAAAAGGTAAAATGAATATCGAAAAATTAAAAATTTGAAAGTAGGGTATTGAGATGGGGAATTTGTGTGTCGGTCGGTCGGTCTGTCGGTCTGTCTGTCCCCCCCCCCTAATAACTTTTGAATGAACATTCCGATTTGGACAAACTTTTTTTTTGTTGGAAAGATCTCGGCGAGTACAGCTCATTCCCACATTTGATTTTTCGATTTGAACAATTTTTGGTTCAACTTTGAACCGTTCAAACAACCTGTCCCGCGATGCCAACTTTTGAATGAACAGTACGATTTGAACAAACTTTTTCTTGATCGAAATATCTTATCAAGAATACTTCATTCCCGTATTTACATTTCCGATTGGAACAATTTTTCTTTCAACATTGATCCGCTCAATCAAGCTGTCACCCCTAATAACTTTTGAGTGAACAGTCGGATTTAAATAAACTTTTTTTTTGTTCGAAGGATCTCAGCAAGGATACTTCATTACCGTATTTAAATTTTCCATTTGAGCATTTTTTCGTTCAACATTGAACCATTCAAGCAACCTTTCCCCACCTAATAACTTTTGAGTGAACCGTCCGAATGGAATAAACTTTTTTTCGTTTGAAAGATCTCGAGAGGCTTTCCCATACATTCCCACATTTCGCTTTTTGATTTGAACCATTTTTCGTTCAATATTGAACCGTCCAGAAAAAAAAATAACATTAGCGTCTACGGGAATTTAAGTTGAATGTTGATCCTAACTTAAAGTCGGATTTCCTTCAAACTAACTTTAAGAAAATGGTTTTGATAAATAATGTTTGTAAAGTACTTTTGAGTGATACTTTTAGTGCGTTTTCTGTTCACGCTCCGAATCACCCTCTAGATACATTCATATCCAAGGCAGTCAACAAAACGTACAATAGGGAATTAATAATGCATACAACTTTCAGTACGTGCGTATAAATATTAAAAAAAAGGTATAAATTTAAATGTTGAGTCATAAAATATCTCTCTTATATGCTTTGGTGGGAAATTGTACTCCCCAACCCCCTTTTATTTCACTCTGATTTTAGAAGCCTAGATTGAAATTTTGAGCAATAAAATTGCTCTTTTCTACTCGTTGATGGTCAATTTTACCTCCCCCCCCCTTTTATTTAACCCTGATTGTTAGAGGTTTAAATTTAAATGTTGAGTCAAAAAATTTTCATTTTTTACACGTTGACGGGAAATTTTACTTTCTCGTTTTTTTTCACCCTGATTGTTGAGCATTCGTCATTTTACACAACTTTTATTTTCCAGGTAGACTGTGCAACGTATGACAACGTAGAAGTAGCAAATACAAGTACCACTAAAGATTAAAACATAGAACATTAACTACCATAACAGGAAATTCAAATAATGTGAAATATTAAGTCGTTAGAAGGTTAATTAAAAAACTTGATATGCATTTATTGATTTATAGGCGGGGAAGATGCTCGGCGAGTAATGGCTGACGAGATAAAGTAAAAGAATTATGTAAGCTCCAGCTGCTTCCACTAGTTCATCAAAACTTCTTCCTTTCTTTAATCTTTTTAGCTCGCAGTAAATCGAACAGAATTACCGTAACGAACCTGCGAGGGAAAACTCACTTATCGATGTCGTGTGAAACGAGGCAATACGTCACAAATCATCCGTGACGAAGAAAAAGGAACGGCAAAAAATATTCTGGCAGACGATATCAAAGTAAAGCATCAATCGGTGGGGGGGGGGGGGAGTTATAATGATGGCAACAGTAAAAATATCGTTTGAGGTTGTTGAAGTTTTTGAAACTGTAAAATTGCGTAAGTAGAATTTCGTTTATTGAGTATTATTTTAAACGCCGAATTTTCTCTCGCATAGTAAAAATTTTAAGAATTTTATTCAAAAAATTGCTAGAGAAAAGAAAGAATGAAACACATATACGGGAGTCGAAGTAAAACATCAGTCGGTGAAAGTTCGGTTTTAATGATGGCAACAATAAAAATATCGTTTGAATTTGTGGAAATTTTTGAAACTATAAAATAACTGTGTAAATAGAATATCGTTTATTGAGTATTGTTTTAAAGCGCCGAATTTTCTCTGGCATAGTAAAAATGTTAAGAATTCTGTTTAAAAAAGTGCTAGAGAAAAGAAAGAATGAAACACATGTACGCGATGTCGAAGTAAACCGTTAGTCGGCGAAAGTTCAGTTTTAATGATAGCAACAATAAAAATATCGTTTGAGGTTGTGGAAATTTTTGAAACTGTAAAATAACTGTGTAAATAGAATTTCGTTTATTGAGTATTGTTTTAAAGCGCAGAGTTTTCTCTCGCATAGTAAAATTATTAAGAATTTTATTCAAAAAAGTGCAAGAGAAAAGAAAGAATGAAACACATGTCGAAGTACGATGTCGAAGTAATGCATTAGTCGGTAAAAGTTCGGTTTTAATGATGGCAACAATAAAAATATCGTTTGATGTGTTTTAGATTTTTTTTAAATTGTGTAACAACTGGGCAAATGTGAATTTCGTTTAATAGGTGAAGTGTTTTAAGTGCAAGATTTCCTCTCGCATTGTTAAACTTTTAAGAATTTGATTTTGAAAAAGTGTTGGAGGAGAAAAAGAATTAAAAAAAAAATAAGTAAATAAACTACGATATCAAAATGTTAAAATTAATCGGTGAAAGAACAGTTTCAGAGATGGCAACAGTAAAAATATCGTTTAATGTGTTGTAGATGAAATTACGTCCGGCCCGAAACACTTTTTCTCTAATGTTTCAATATTTGTCCTTGTTAGCGTTGAATTTTTATTTACATTATTAAAACTTATAAGAAAAGCATGACGGTTATTTTAATCGGCTTTATGTACAATTCACACTAAATTTAGTAATGGTCGACAGAAGTTGTGTTAAAACTGCTCAAGGGTTTGTTAAAATTATACGCACTGTGCGACTTACTACGCCTAAAATAAACCCACGTAAAATGAGCGTTTAGAGTAATTTATAACAAAAAAAAAAATTAACAGATGATTTTCTTCGAATAACTGATTTAAAAATTCTTCCGATTTTTAAAAGGGCTAAGAGCCTCAAATCTATATTTTCAAGAAGTATTTTCCTTAGTTTACCCTTCTCCAAACATGTGTCAAATAAACTAGAAAATAACTCTGACAGAAAGAAGTTTTGGATTTATCTTCATCCAAAAGATCCTGTCATTACAACTTAAAAGATTGATTGCTTTCCCAAATGACGAAAGGCAGCTCCATTTTGTCATAGGCCGTCGTTATCAGCCCCGCTTTCTTCTGCTGGGAAATTGCTCGACGTCTCTAATGATTTTTCTTATAAGGAAAATTAACGAACAGCTTAATATCCACCGCCGGCGATAAAATATCATTTAAGTGACATAACTAACCAATGATGGCATAATAACGTCGTCTTTTATTTGTTTGTAAATTAGTCAAAGTACAGCTTTACGTCTAATGATTAATTTATCTCATGAAGCAATGTGAACCAATTATTCTAATTCTATCCGACTAGTTAGTCGTCATTGTAGCCTAAATGCTTACCCGTTTTTTCAAAGAGGGTGAAAATTTTAAGCGCTTGTAACTATCAAATTAGTGCTATTTCCAAAATGAATTTTAAAAAGTTAAAAAATATGAATATCATAGAACATTATGCTTTTCATTTAATGCTTTATTCATCACTTATTCTTATTTCGTTACTTGGAAAAAGTTATCGCAACACAAGTTTAGCTCTTAGCTCGGAGCAAAACTAGAGAATTTTAAGCAATTTTGAGGGTTAAATTTTGAGTGATTAAAAAAAATAAAAATCTAAAACGCTTCGCTTTAAATTTTATGTCTGTATTTGTCAAGTATTACTTTTTCTTTACTTTGAAACTGGTACCGTTTCACTCGTCCAACTATAACAACGAATGTGTTATATTCATCGGTAATACAATCGTCAGTGTATATGAATGCATATTAAAATCTTTGGAGCAAAATAAAAGAATTTTAAGCACTTGCTAGTTGAAAACAAGGGTGTGAAAAACTAATTACAAGCGAAAAAAAATGTTCATAAAAAATTAGTTGTTATCACCATTATTGCATGTTTAGTGCAATAATGGACATCAAAGTTCTCGTCCCCTTTGTATGGAATGCACCCTTTTCCAAAAACGCTTCGAATGTTCTAAATTATTCTATGCGTCCTTGAAAGACCAGTTTTTACGCGCTTGGACACAGTAAATGGATAAAATATTTTGTTCGAAATTAAAAAATAGTTTTTCCGACAGAAAAAAAAGCGCCACTGGTATGCAGGATTCGAAAAGTTATAAAGAGCGAGGTAAGATTTCCATGACAATTACTTTTTGCGATTGGAACCAAACATTGTAACAAATATTTTATAGTTATGTTTTTTTTCCTCCAACAGTAAATGATTCTGTCAAGGCAAAATTATCTTCTCAGAGTAAAATTGTCACTATAGTCAAACGTTACGAACTTATTTTGATTTGCCAAAAAATATTTCATCTTTCGGCAATAATTTAATTCGAGTGGAACTAGCCGATTAGTCTTTGAAATTGCTCTACTCCTTCCAAAAATTGGTTTTTAAGAAATTTGGAATTTTTTTAGCTCTGTAACTCTAATTATTGTCAAGGTTAAAATTATATTACTGTAAAATTTAAGCAAAGTTTAAAATGAGATTGTAGTGTCATACCTTACAGGCACTTTTGAACTTTATACAGACCCATCACTACCTTCGACAAAAAAAGTTACAAAAATCAGTGTTAGTTGTTTGTGTTATTTTCCAAAAAACTTTGCTTCGAACCTTTTCATTTCCCCTTTCCCGCAGAAAAAAAACGAAATGACGGCGTAAATTTAAAATGAACTTGTTCTGTCCTTGAGAGAAAATTACTGCAACTTATATATTATTGTCGACAAATTATGCATATTTATCCATCGTTAGTAATATATTACAGTAGTATTTAGCATTTGATTGTATTACATAATAATACTGAGATGATAATAAATCACTGAAAATGGTACTGGAACGGTAACCCTAATCCTAAAGCAATTTTCTACGCCTATGTTATAGTTATGCTTTCGTAGTAGTTCATGTTTTCGATCAGAGCAAACAATGAGAAATAATACCATTAAACCATGAAATATTGTTATAAGATTTATCGTGGGGATGAAAGAAAAAATAAATGTTTTTCGTTTCGATTTTTTTTGGTCTGTTTTGAAACATTGGAAGGTTTCTTTGCAGGACGTGATGCAGGAGGAAGGGAGTGATTATAGTTTCCTGTTGCCATTTGTTCATGGAATACAAAGCATTTTTTAATGTAAATTAAGAGCTTCGAAGGAGTATTTAGCTGTATCTTTAGAATAAAGCGTACGATTGATCAAAACCAACGCAACGTAACATTAAGAGAGTACAAGGTCCATCCAGTCGCTTCTCGATGGGTGGTCACTTATACAGTGAACTCTCACTTATACGCCGCCTCATTTATGCGCCTTTTTCACTTATACGACGGTTTTTAATGGTCCTAGCACATTCCATAGCAAAAAATTGATAGTATCATTCGTTTATGCGTCGCTCTAGCAGATAAATACTTCACTTATACGCCAAATTTTTCATAAAATGTAACAAATTTAATTTATTTTCTTTAAAAAATCAGCAGTTTTCTTCACTTTCTTCTTTAATCTTTCACCTTTATTGCTCACGGAAGGCATTTTTTCCGCATGAACTAGAGTTCTGAGAGGGACAATGATATATTATGGATCGTTTTAAAGGGAACAGTTTGTACTTAGGTATGCTACAATTTTTGCTTTCTCATTATCAGTGTAGTGACATTACAGTAATTGCCAAACTGTAGTAATATGTACCTTTTCGAAAGAAACATTCTTATTCATGATCTCATTAGAACTTATGTTGCGTTTTATCTTTTAAATATAGGCTTGTTCACTTATAAGTCTCTCTCACTTATGCGCCTTTTTCTGTTGGTCCCTTAAGCCGGCGCATAAGTGAGAGTTCACTGTATATATTGTGGAGTTTCCAAATAATTGTGACATGGTTTTTAGAGGCCTTTTTGAGAAGAAAGGAATTATGAGTTAAAATATTTTTCTGGTTCATTTTTAGATAACCTTTGGAATTCCAACATCGGCAAGGGTTCTTATATCGTGGAAGGGATTTCATGAAGTTGTGACTGATTAAATTCGCAACTTGTCTTACAGACACTTATTTTTTTTCTAACTTTAAAGAAAAAGTAGAGGAATATTTCATGAAACTGTTTTTCAAACCTATAAATTCAAAAAAATCTTTAAAAACCAGAATGATCTTGAGCATCAGTACTTTTCCATTTAAATCCGCATAACCGATGAGTTACGACTGGTTTATATTGGTCAATCAATCGTTTTTCCATTTGCCGCACGTCATCGTTTGTTACTTTCTCTCTTCTCCCCTAAGTAACCCAACATCATTTTCTTTTCTTTGTCGTAATGAAAAACGAACCACCATCAACACAATGAGCCATCTTCTTGTGGCTTTCTGCTGGCACGTGGGGGAAACGTTTTTCTTGATGTCGTCTCAAAGTTTCCAGAACATTTGTTTTTAGAGGCCGTTTGGGGTTGCCGGGAAAAGCTGGTCACTGTCCCTTCATTGATCTTCTTGGAAGGCTCCGCCGACCCACAAGAGTGATAAGATTGCACTCCAATTGCAATTAAATGCTAGGAGGAAATGTGCAGGAGAAAGAGAAGATGGCTTGATTCACTCAAATGACTTGTAAGCCACCATTAGACTCTTAAAAGATCACTTGTTTCTGTTTCCTTATAATTTTTTTTTTTTTTTTTTTTGTCCTTTTAATGAAATTCAGGAATACAGTGAAATCACGTTATAACGAATACCAATGCACGAAATATACGTTTCAAAGAATTTGACTAGCAGTACAATTAAATGCTCAAGGAGGGAAAGTGCAGCTGAAAAAGAAGCGGGAATGATTAACTCAAATGACTTGTCAACCACCATTATCCTCCAAAAGGATAACATGTTTCTGTTTTCACGGAAATTTTTTTTGTTCATTTTCTAAAACTCATGGATACAGTGAAATACCGTTACAACGAACACCAATACAACGAAATATGAGTTTCAAAGAATTAAACTTACAGTCCAATTAAATGCTCGGGGGAAAGTGCAACAGAAAGAGAAGTTATGTTGATTCACTCAAATGACTTGTAAACCACCATTAGCCTCTTAAAGGACTACTTCCTGTTCCTCTCCTCCTTTCTGTTTCTTTGGAAAATATGTTTTTTTTTTTTGTTTACTTACTAAAATTAGGGTATACAGTAAAATAAAACCTTACAAGTTGAACATAAGTTGATAAACAAACAATTTTAATACAACACATGAAGACACATACAGCAAGACATAGAGAAAAATAGTGAAGACTCTTGTAAACAAGGTGAGGCTCTTTATATAGTTTTGGGGGCGAATTTTCAGTTTCCGATATCTTAATTCAAACAGCAATAACGTCTCTTCCAGGTCAGAGAATGGCTTGAAGAAGAGTTTTCGCGAACTCCACAGAAAACTGCAAAAGTCTCTTCCAATAAGGAATCGACAGAGTTAAAGCTTTTAAACCAATGAAAAGCGATTACTCACAGCATTTTGTTTTCCATTTAAAATTGCAAATGACTTGTAAATAGATGGAAACATAAATTTGTCCCATTATATCTTATGAGTCTAGACATATATTCCCATATATAGACATATATCCTAGACATATATCCATTATATCTTTTGAGTCTAACATATTAAATAACACCACATACTAATAAAGTATTTTTCATTTGACTTTCTGACGATTGCTACATTAGTATTATTATTGTTATTATTATTTTCGAAGACTTCGATAACTGGTTAGAAAGTTGTTTATTCGCATAAGTTTTATCCCATTTATATTTCTTTGCTCCACACTGCAAAAAGTGAACTGCTGTTTTTACAGTATCATAGTGGCAGCCGAGATTCCAATTTAAAACTAAAATGCACTGTAATATACTATAAAACTAACAATTTTAGTTTCTTACTATAAAGTAAAAGATTTTACAGTTTATTGCCGTAAAATTTAGCTGTATTATACTATAAAAACAACAGTATAATACTGGCAGAAGAGGTTCCAGTTTAAAACTGTAAAATGCATGGTAATAAACTGTAAAATTAACAATTTCACAGTTTAATACTGTAAAATTAGCCATCTTGAAGTTTAATACTGTATTTCAGGTACGGTCTTCCCGTTGTTTGTTAAATTTGAATTTAGAAAAAAAAGTGTAATACTGCAAAATTAGCAATTTTTACAGTTTATTACTATAAAATTAGCTGTATTATTCTGTAAAAACAACATTTATTTTTACAGTGCAGTGGTGGATCAAATTTCACTAAAAGATTTTTCCAACATTTAATGAATACTTATATGCAAATCTACACTTTCGTGAACTAACAGAACCTTTTTCTCATAGGTAGTTAATCGTTTGTGTGAAGTTCACGCTTATGTTTGATGGGATTTGAAATTCAAAATCGAATTATGCAACTAATAAATAAACTAACTAATAATGCTTAACATAACTCGAACAGTGCTCGTAGCAATTTCTGTCGAAATAAAACGCGGGAGGAGCGTAGAGCTGCGATTTACGTAGAGTTACAAAGTTGCCACGCGAAAAGCAAAGTAATCAAATGACTTTAAAGTATTACAGCGTAGAAATCCGACAAGTAATGTAACCATAATTACATTTCGAAGAATTTGTGTTCAGTATTTTGGGATGAAAAAACTTAAGGAAGTTCTGCTAAAAGTAATATGTTCCATTTTCAATTAACTTCCTAGCACGGAAAAATGTATTTTATACTTTTTAAACAGTAAAATAAATATTTGTTTCACACTTTTCTGCTAACCGAATGTGTTTCGAAATGTTTTCATTTTTTTTTATCACGGGATATAATTGAGATATTTTCATCAAACTCAAAATTTAATTCATTTAAAATATTTTCTTCTTCAACACAAATGAACTATGACACTTTTTAAGTTAACATATTACATTTGGAAATTCAAATTTAGAGAATTTACAACTGAAAAGCTACAAATATAAATTAATTATTTCTTTTACTTTGACTATTTTTCTTACGATTATAATGCCAAAATCGTATCAGACGATACGATTTCTCTTACAAAAAAAAAAAAAAAAAAAAAGGAAAAAAAAAACATTCATTTACATTGTGTCATTGCAGAAAAAAAGCTGAACTTTGTATTGCATTTTAGCAACAACTCAATTTTTATTTCAACTCTCGTTTAGCAGTCAACGCAACACACTATATACGTTAAACAAGTCAGAAGTTGAAATTTGAAGAAAAAAAAGAAAAAAAAATGTATTTTTGACGGTACGGAAGTTTTAAAATAATAAGTTCAAAGCATTTATGTGTATAATTTCCAATAAAATTATCTGAGGACATTTCTATGATCGGGATTTGGTGTGATTATCATATGTTGTGTCGTAATCTTCATCTTCTGACAGTATCAGCAAAGCCGAAACACGTTGGATATTACTCTTTTGCATCAAGAATCATTGAGAAAAAAAGTTAAAATTCTTAGCTATAGAGATATCTCTAAAATAATCAATATTTTACCTAACTAGAAAAATTGTCTGAAACATTATCAAAAGTGCTTTGACTAAAGATTTATGCACGTTTAGCTCACAAAAATGTTACAAAATCTAGACTTCTTATGCAGTTCACCAGTACTAAAAATCATATTTAGTTAAAAAATTCAGAATATAAACACCAAACAATAAAAACAGCTTTCAATGTGAACTACAAATTTTAGAAACCCATGTGTCTCAATGGTGGTTGTTTATGTAGATTGAAAAAAAAAAAAGAAAAAAAGAAAAAATGCATATCTATCATGTATCATCGAGTTACACTGTTGAATTGTAGTTGCGTTAAAACGTATTTCACGGCATCCCTAGTTCTAATGTAAAAAAGACAACTGACAGGCGTGCCAGACACCGCTTCACACGGGGTAGTTACATTTCATACGGTTGCGCTAAAGCTCCTTTAGAGGACAGGATGACTTGTCCGACATTTTGGTTCCAAGACATTCTAGGATCCAGACTTGTTACACGTATTTGAAACACATTAATAATATTATACCTGGTTGCTCTGGCGTAAGATAACTTATGATTAGTTGGATAAAGCACCATATTATGTAAATTAAAAAAGATAACTTATTTCTCGAATTTAAAAACAGTTTACTGGGAAATGTTTCATGAAATTGGGTCTATTTTCATATTGCACTTGTTTTTCGCCTGAGTTTATGAAATGCTTTTGTTATATAGACAAAAATAGTCGAATATCATCCATGCAGCTACAATTCAAGCTTAGCTTCCACTTTTCTTCAATGCGACTTGAGTACAGATACTAGTGGTTCCACGACCACCGTTTTGGAACCAAAATGTCGGATGAGGAGCCTTCTATATTTGGTATCACCAAGGAAATAGAAAATACGCAAGGAATCCCCCCCCTCTCCCTGAAGCTTCACTTTAGGTCATGTTTGGTATGAATATAGAGGGATAGAAAAAGAAAGAGAGAAGGGGATTCCCGTTTTTTGTCTCTCTTAGAGGTTTACGATTAAGTAAGCTTTGGAAATATAATCTCAGGCCATATTTGAAGACATTAGGTGAGGAAGATTAATCCGAAATTTTTCAAAATTGGAAGCTTAAAAAAGTCAAAATTTAACCTTTTTTTCCCCAGACTGAAGTTAGAGAATTTGTAGTAAAGGAAGGAGGTTCAGACACAAACCCCGGAAACATTCTACCCCGAAACTTAAGCTAGTTTTAATGATCTTAAGAAAATATTAATGAATCTGTTCCCATTCCTCTCCCCTTTTCCTCAGAAATTCTGTTAGATTAAAAGGTTGAAAATCGCACAACTTTATGCAATAGTTCGTTGAAAAGATAATTGAGTGGGGTTTCTCTCTCTCTTTCAAAATTACAGACACTTAACCCGGGAGAACGCGCGTGTCCGAGGCAAACGTTGGGACGCGCGGGGTCATAAAATGACCACAACCTTTGAATGAACCCAAAATCCCTTCCTACGCAGTTCAAAACTTTTATATTTTAATATTTGTTTCTTAAAACCATATTTCAGTACATTACAGACATTGAAACCTATCATTTAGACAAATAAGGGCTACGCAAACTAACTTTCTTCCGCAATTCTGTTTAAAGGTATGGAACGCATATTCTTTACACAAAGCTCATATAAATTTTGCGGGTTATTACAATTTATATAATTTACAATATTTATAACAACTATCATTCCAGTATTAATGTTTTAAAAAAAACTGATAGATTTACATTTAAAATGTTTCAATCTTTAATCGAAAATAATTTATTTACTTGATTTCATTTTGTCTCTTCCTGTATTTTTATACTGCATGTATGAAAATAAACAAAATATTACTTTGATTGTAGTTATCATTTAAGTACTTTTTACACTGGTTGAATGAAAGGAAGATGATAATTTAATTGAATAAGTGTCCCTTTCATTTTATTTGCTCAATTTCTAAATAAGTATTATTTCGGTGTCATTTTTCCCTCCAAGAAGGATTTAAGAAATGTATTTCCTAATCAGCATAAAGAATACTTTCCATATGGTTGTTTAAAAGTACAAAATTATTTTACTTGAAAAAAAAAAGTGACGAACTTATCGTATCAGGCAGGCGAAATAGTTGATCTCTCAAGCAAACGGAGGGACGCGCGGGGTCATAGAATGACCCCAGTAACTGACCAAACTTGGCTGAATG
The DNA here is from genome assembly GCA_038373865.1 of Uloborus plumipes. Classification (NCBI taxonomy): domain Eukaryota; kingdom Metazoa; phylum Arthropoda; class Arachnida; order Araneae; family Uloboridae; genus Uloborus; species Uloborus plumipes. The sequence goes on from JAXGGA010005437.1 coordinate 21,103, forward strand.
CAAATGCCAAAAATACCTCCAAATTAGTAACAAAAGGTGAATGGAGGGTAGAAACTCAGCCACTGAGAACGAAGGAGTGAACTGGTGCATAGTTTTCGTGGAATTGGAGTTAGAAAATTGATTTGGGGTCATAAAATGACCCCACGCGTCCTCCCGAGTTAAAAATATTGGCTTTTTTCGACGAAATAATAGTCTATGATAGTTTAATTATCAAATTACACTGGACAATAAAACAATAAACCTCCTACAGGGAAATAATGATGAAATTTGATAGGACCTTAGGGTCACTCTAGGCAATAGAGGGTAAATAAAAACCAATTCAAATGGATTATAGTTGAATTTAGTTTTTTTAATTCACACTGCGCAGTTGTTTATTGTTAACAGCACGAAATTAGTTATGGTACAGATTACTCGTACTTACAATTATCTCTCAGATAGATCCATTTTAATAGAGTATGGTTTGGTATCTAATGCTTTGTAATCTCCATATATTATTTCTCTAAGCCGAATCCTATACCCGGTCGAAACTCGCTCATTTCTTTATCGAATTGCAAGAAAATTTATGATTTTGAAGCTTATCCCGCGGGCTATTGACGAAAATTAGACCCACCCTCTAAAAAGTGTCGGTTCGTTTTTTATTCGAACTTCAATTTTTGGGCACAAAATTGACTCTATCTAGCGAAATAATTGTCGTATCGTCTCCATTTTGATTTCATTCGAAAGATTAAAAAAAATGCGTTCTTTAGAACGTTTCTCCGCTAGCGCCGCGTAACGAGAATCTCGAAAATCCACGTTTAAGCGACTTATAAGCGATTGAAGTTTGAAAAAGTTACATTTTTTGCTCAACTGTCAAAATCGTTACATTGTTGTTCAAATCAATTTTAAATGCGACATTTCAAGCCAAGGTTTAGCTCGGTAAACCTTAATTGTAACTTTTATTGTTTCGAAACACTATGGTAGTTTTGCGATAACGTTAGTATTTAGTTTAGTAGTAGCCTTGGGTATTTGATTTTAATATAATGTATCACTTTTGTAGTAGTTGTAAAAGTGAACGTGTCTTTTATCTCTTTGAAAAGTTGTCAGAACGACGGCAGTAGATTGCGATGTTGTGCAAATGAAGCCAATAAAAATTGTCGTATTTAATTTTAAGTTTAGAGTTTTTTTTTTTTTTTTCTTTTTTGCGGAATTCCGCACGGGTCACCTAGTTAAAAATATATTAAACTCAAATATAAGCTCATTTTATCAAAGCAATATTTTGATGTAATGCCTATTAAAAAAAGAGAATTGAGGTGCGTTGTCTGCTTACATTTTGTAATAAGTGCAGACATTTTAATTTCAAGGACAACCTCTTATTTTGCTCTCGTTTGTGTTCCTGGAGGCTATAAACGTTCGCAATAATTGAATATCCCTTCCGTGGTCCATTGTTATCAACAGTGAACAACTACCAAATCTCCAAATCCGAGATGGCAGCCTGTAGCCCATGTGAGTTAACTTGTTCTCCAAGACCTATTGTACACTCCTCCTCTAAGTCACAACTGATAGTATTACCACTGGTTACGTCTCTAAAGCACATCTGCACTGTTAGAAATAAAGAATGCCTTTACAGTATAATACAACTAATTTTATAGTTATAAACTGTAAAAATTGCTGATTTTACTATAATAAATTATAAAGTTTCCAGTTTTATAATACTAAACTGTTTTTTTTGGTAATTTTACTAATTATTACCGTGCATTTTACAGTTTTAAACTGAAATCTCTGCTGCCAGTATTATACTGTTATTTTTACAGTAAAATACAGCTAAATTTCACGGCAATAAATTGTAAAATTCCTAATTTTACAGTAAGAAACTAAAATTGCTACTTTTGCAGTTTATTACCGTGCGTTTTACACTTTTAAATTGGAACCTCGGCTGCTAGTATTATACTATAAAAAACAGCAGTTCATTTTTGGCAATGTGGTCACTATCGCGTCTATTCCGAAAGCTCTCAAGACGTCAGAATCGCTCAGCTAAAAATGTAAAACTACCCCGAGTAGCATCAACTCATCGGATTTTGCTCGGCCGATCATCGAACTCCTTGTAAACTGATCCCGTAACGCACGATGACATCGTTCTGATCAGTATCCGAGCACGGATTTCGATGAGCTACTTTTCATCGGAAAGCGATATCCTACCGATCAACTTTCCCGATGAAAATAAGCCGAGCATCCAAAATGGTTCCTAAATTCATCGGCACGGGACTGCACTGCTCGTAAACTGCTCAAAACCTCATCGTATTTCGAGGAAAACTCATCGGATTTTGCTGATCGGATTCTGTTTGGCCGATGAGACATATTGGAGCAATTCCCAATGAGAACTCATCGAATCTGATCATCGGCCGATGAGAATTTCACCGGGTTTCGATGAATGGCCGATCATCGGCCGATGAGATTATGCTGCCAGGGACTGTTAAAAATTTTTCATCTAAATACATTTTATTCACATGCAACTTTAAAAAAAAATGTCATATTGAAAAACAACACTGAAACATTTGGGTGAAATATGTGACAAAGAACTACCAAGAGACAAAAATTCAATTTTGATAAAAAGTACAGATACAACTTTTGTGCTCAGCTCGGCAGTACGCATAAACGCCAGAAATTGTCTGAGAAATTGTATAATGCTATTTAATTCACGTTACTACTGAGAGATTCCCGATACCAAGCTCAACGAGTAAAATCCAGTTGCATAAACATGTCTTAAAATCTTTTACAAGCTAAAGACCCATCACATCCCGCAAAATCTTATAATGCTCTTATCGGCTCGTTTTGACTCCCGTTTTATATCTGTTTTTGAAAAATTAGTGGAAAATATTCGTCGAAGAGCGATTGTCTCGCATTAGGCAAGCAATAAAATCTGAGGAACGCCTCTACTTATTTGGCGGCCACGCTTTCTGTGATTGAAACAATGGCACTCTAGACGATAATCCCCAGAATGGGCACCTAGGGAGTAATGAAGTATTTAGAACGATCAGGAAGAGATCATCGATTAATGATGGTGCCATAAATGTCAAATGTATCTGGTGCTCCCTATACTACGTGGGGGCAAATCTTGAGCTATTAAGTTTCTGGTAGCTGCAAAAGGTGAAAGATTTGCATTGCTGGTTGAAGAATTGCATTTTGAAGAACTTGAGGGTTTGTCTTCTTTTTAGTTGAGCAATACATTTTTGAATGGTTCACTGCAAAAGATGAGTTGTTGTTTTTACAGTATAATACTGGCAGCCGAGGTTCCAACTTAAAACTGTAAAATCGACGGTAATAAACTGTAAAATTAACAGTTTACAGTTTATTACTGTAAAGTTAGCAATTTTACAGGTTATGAACGTAAAATTTATCTGTATTATACTGTTAAAACAACAGTGTAATATTGGCAGCAGAGGTTCCAGTTTAAAACTAAAATTCAAGGTAATAAACTGTAAAATTAGAAATGTATCAGTTTAGTACTGTAAAAGTAGAAATTTTACAGTTTATAACTGTAAAATGACAATTTTTTACAGTTTATTACTATAAAATTAGCTGTATCATACTGTAAAAATAACATTTATTTTTTTAGTGTTTCTGCTGTTGGATTAGAATTTAGGCATTATTGGAACTTAGTTTTTAGAATTCTTAGAATAGCTTTTCGCGTGTTTCTGTTTTTTCGGCAGCAGAAAGTACTTTGACTGTCAATTATGCTAATACGTTTTTTTAATCTTCTTTAAAAATTGCTATGGAGGTGTATGTTACACATCACCTTCCAGGGACTGATTTACGGCATGACATTCGAGGCCACCAACGAAAGGGGCACCAAATTCGTGTCACTTATTTTTTTAAATTAGTACATTGTTTAGTTTGTTTTATTTATTTTATTTTTTTAGTGGGAAAGGGTCTGTATTGGGGGCCTCCAACTAAAGGATTTTGAATTGTTTATTTAATAGCTGACAAAAAATTGACCTTATTTTATGAAAATAAATTCTCAATAGCCTTCATATAAATAGATTGAGTATTTAAATTAAAAGGGAAGCTAGCTTTTTGTGGGGCAGGGCATTATATTTGTCAGTGCCCCGGGGCACCCAGTTGTATAACTATATCTCCGCCTGCATCACCAGACGGAGCTGTTGTGCAAACTGCAAGGGACTTAGTTCTTTACACAGCTATCTCTCTTCTTCCGTACTTAACTGTAGTTGTGTATGTGTTCGGTTCAAGTATATTAAATGTATCTTTCTACATGTAGTGTAGGGTTTAGTCTTCGTGAGGGGGTGTCATGCATGACTTCATTATATACCAGAACATCTACCTCAGTGGTTTCCAAAGTGGTCCACAGGGACCCCCAGGGGTGCTCCGGAGTTTTGAAGGGGGTCCATATAAAAGAAAGAAAAAATTGGGGGTCCACAAGATGCAAATAGGGGATAGGGGTCCTTTTGTTGATGCACTAAATTCACTCTATCCCAATTAAAAGTCTTCTTTTTTTTCTTGTGCACCTATTCTATGTAAAGAATATTAGCTGATTTAAGTTTTGTGCCATTATTTTTATGAAAGTATGCATAAAAATGTTACGTTTTTCTCTTCATCTGTTTTCTTTTCATTTAAATTTTAATTTTTTACTCTGCAGTCAAACGGAATCCTTTAGAAAATTGTCATCTGGTTGTTTTAGAACATCAATAAATGGAACTTAACCATTTAATTCCCGGTTTTAGAATGCCGGAGTTTTATTATTACGATTCCTGATTAGTTTTGAAACGACCCCTAAGGAAGGGGCTCCATGAAATATTTGAAAACTAGGCAAGGGGTTGACGGAACAAAAAAAAGTTTGGGAACCTCTGATCTACATAAACAAATAGATAACAATAACAGATGAACAACAAGAAGGTAGGCTGTATGCTTCTTTAGTTGTATGATTTATAGAAACTTACAAACTGGATAGACAAACACAAGTTTATTAATTCTAATAAAATTACCAAACAACATTTACGCGAAACCTTCGATTCTAAAAAGAGGCATTAATCAAATACTAGTCTATCTGGTGCAAGTTTAGAATCAGTTGAAGCACTTAACTAGTACCGGTAAAAGGGCCCTATTATGTACAGTCATAGAAAAAAAAAAGCTGGTATGGACCCCACACTACTTCCTTTTACGTGTAAATTTCTTAGTAGTTGCCTTAAGTGTTAAAAAAAGTGCTTGGAGTGAGCAAGGTAACAATTCAAATATTTACTCCCCTAATCTGCCACGAAACAATGCAAAAAATATTTTGCAATGGCTAATTTTCTAAATATTGCTGATTTTAATATCATTCAGTGAATTTTTCGCAAAATATCGCCAATAGCGCCAAGTTGAACCCAAATTCAAAAAATATTTTTTTCGCCAAATTTGTCGCCAACTTGGCGATATGTCGCCAAGTTGGCGTCAAACACTTGGCGACCAAAAGCTTGGCGACATATAGCCAAGTGATCGCGCCAATTCATATCACTTGAGTCTGCATTGAAATTAACACTGATTTACCCCAAAAAAGGGGTAAAACACCCCCTTGGGAACATTCAAATGCAACCACAAGGGGAGGTGCACAACTAGACCATCCTCAGAGCCTACATACCAAGCTAGAAGCTTCTACGGCATATAGTTTTTGAGTTATGCGACCCACATACGCACACACGTACATACAGACGTCACGAGAAAACTCGTCGTAATTAACTTGGGGGTGGTTGAAAAAAAAATTTCGGCTGCTTATATGTTGGTAGGTACATATGCACGTGCTGACAGGTCAAAAAAACTAAGGAATTTTCATTCGGGGGTGAGCAAAATCAAAATTTAGACTCAAATTTGAGTGATTTTTTTTTCGCGATCACAATACTTCCTTTACTACGTAAAAGGAAGTAAAAACGAAACACTCGCTCTTATTCGAAGACTATTAACACTAGAGACACGTGTAATATGTTATTTTTTCAGGAATAATGTGTTCTCTAAATTTCTATTGGTAAATTGTTGTTAAGGGGTCGTCTTCATATAAAAATCGGCATCAACTTTAAAATTTTCTATGAAAACCCCCCCTTTTTTATCGCATATTTGTGATCAGCAACATCATTTAACTTTGTATACCAAATCGTTTTAAATTTGCTCCAGCCGTTGCTTCACAATTGAACTGAGAAAAAACCGTCCCGTAATGTTAAAAATATTTTTAATACTTGGGCATATAATACCTAAACCACGATAGGTACGGCAAAGTTTGTTTTTTTATATCAAAGTATGAACCAACCCAACAATAAAAACGTCATTGACTTCCTCTCAGATAAAATTTTGAATTTTTTATGAATTTTGAAATTAATATTTGAAAAAATGATGATCTGGAACCATATAATATTTTGATGGAGAAACAAGCTAGAAGAGGTTTCAAAGGAGAATCCAAAACGGGAGCTCAAAATATCCGGTAGTTTTTGAGATATGCTAAAAGAACCATTTTTAGGGACCATATACAACGATGCAAACTGAAACAATAGCAGGGAGTTTCTATGCAAAGAAAGAGGAATATGCTTATCCACAAGTTGCAGAACATGCTCAGCGTTTTTATATAGTATTTAGTTTTCAACAGTTATAATACGTTGAAAGCGAAACGTTAATAAAACTGCTGAGTATATTTTAAAATTGGTAGACAATCATATTTTTTGTCTATTAGTCAGAAGTCTGCATTCATGCAACATGTAGCAATTCAGAAAACTTTTTCCGTGGACACTTAATTTTCATGGAAAATTGTGGTGTCTCGAAAGGTTATTTGGAATAATTTTTGAAGATTAGACGTTTTCTTAAATTCTGAGCCACGGTTTTAACATTTTTGCCAATCCTAATACAGTAGTTTATATAAATACAAGAGGTTACTTTTAAGTTGTAACTTCTCTCCAAAAGGTGTGTGCTGCAACGGTTAGTGCGTAGCTAAAAATATGCATCAATCTTTGTTTAATCAAAAAGATAGAATGTTGAGTTTTTCCCTTGAACTCTACACAGTAGGGTTTTCTCTTCCAAATTTCAAAAAAATATTATAACTTTAACAAAACCCGAGAATTTTTAATTAATTACGAAAAGCAAACGTATTATTGCGAGTAGTTTTAGGTACTTTAATCGAAAAAATATGATTTGTCTACTCTTTGTAAATTTCGATCTTGAAAGTAGCCTTTTAAATGTGGTGGTGGTCCCTAAATCTTTGGTCGGTCATAACTTTTGTTCTACTGGTCCTAAAGTGATGCCGCTTGGTACCCAACGTACTTTTGGCCCTCCGCACCTAATTATGTAACCAAATGTAGGGGTTCCCATTTGAAAATTCAGACTTTGAGTTCATTTCACTTTGTATATAGCCCCTTATTAAAATTTTACTCACATAGTTTTAAAGAAGACTTTAATCCATGTCAGAAGACACCTTTCTTTTGTTCTTGGCAAGTATAGCAGCCGAATAATTCAGAGTGTTTCGTTTTTTTTTTTTCTATGACTGTACAAACTTATTGCTTTTCACAAGCCACATGTAGAAGCGTTTCTTGAAACTGCAGTTAAGAATAGACAAGCAGTTCAACTTCACTAACAATTTTACGCCTGTTGGTGACCTTGAGTTGTTACTAGTTCGAGTTGAACAATCCCGTCAATATTTGCTCAACCTACAGTTGAACAAAATCACACCTTAAAAATACGTAAACTAAGTATAGTGATCATAGTGCTCAGAAATTCCAGCTCATCTTGATATATTTATATTTACGTTGATGTTAAAGCAGCCAATAAAATTTAAATGAAAAATTTGATTTAAGAAATAGGCGGTATAGTAAAAGCTATTCGTCATTAACATTATACCGCCTATTTCTTAAATCAAAATTTTAATTTAAACTTTATTGGCTGCTTTAACATTAACGTAAATATAAATGTATCGAGATGAGCTGGAATTTCTGAGCACTATAATCACTATATCGAATACTTAGTTTATTTTGTACTTTTTAGTGCGAATGAGCGGACAGAAATAGTCTTTAAATTTAAAAAGTTTTTTTATATTTTATTTCAAAGTTTTTTCGTTTTAAAATTTATTTAGAATTGCGTGAAGACAAACGCCGTTAAGCATAATTCACCGAGAAAATAACAAACGCCGTTAAAAATGCTATTCACGAACACTTTATTTTTTATTCATGAGAATATTTCGTTTCCGATTTTGTTAATTTATCAACTTACTTTGAGTCAAACGCCATCAAGCGTAATGTTCAATTTGAAGAACTACCAATGCATTTTCTACAGCCCTTAGCCGTTTTTAATAAGTCACTTAAGCAAATTTTTGAACTTGACTAATATGTTGATTGTTAGCTAATCTCATTCCTTTCATTTCTTCTTTTGCTTTAATATTGCAAGGTTTATCTCCAACAATTTCAGTCGGATTTAAAGCTTCCAGTCGTAGTCCTGCCAAGGATTGTACTTGACTCAAAACCACGTAAGCCAAACCTTTGCAGTTGAACCTTGGCAGCATGAATCTTTCTCGCTCCACTATAAAGCGTTAAAGTTCACGCAGCTGAATTTAACTCTGCAACCGGAAGCAAAAGATATAAACCATGACAGAAGCAAGTACAGAAAAAGTCTTTAATAATAAAAAACAGATCCCTTCGCCTTTACTTTGACATACGCTGATGATCTTGGATGATGTTTTAGTAAAAAGAGGCATTGCCCTCAACTTCTGCTGAACCAGTAGTTAAATTACGGCAAACCTTGCAAATGCGAATGCATATTACTTCAACCGCAGTTTAATGTGCACTTGCGATGAAGAACACTCAAGGTAGTAATAAACTTTTCCAGACAACCAAAGCTTTTGTCGATCATATTATTCAACAGAAGAAAATATTGGCTGGTGTAAACAAGACATAAAGGTGGAAATATCATAAGCTACTAATTTTTCTAAAAGCCATTTTATGCAACGGTATGCAAGAAGTGATAAATAGCGAAAGTTCAATGCATCAATTTTAGCTTCAACACAAATTTTGAAACAAGAGTTATTGTTAAATTATACAAAAGAAAGTCCAAACAAGTCATAACTACGAGCAGTGTTGTCGGCTGTGTTTTACGTGAAAGACGCATTTAGTTTTAAAATGAATCTCGTGAGCTAGAACGAATATAAAATATAAAAATATTTACGTTTTTTCAAGATAACTACAAAACTCATTGAGTGTGACTTTTCCTGTACTTCCCTCCCCCCTGTTATTTCGAAACATGTGCGATGATTTCTTTTCTTTTTTTTTTCTTCTTTTCTTTCTTTCTTTTTCTTTTTTTTTTTTTTTTTTTTTCTATATTTGAATATAATTTGAATTCCTATATGGAAATAAAACGCAACCGTGTTTTAAGAAAAAAGATACAAGAATTCATAACTTAAACTTCAAAGTTTAGAGAACGTAATCTTTAAGCTTGAGAAAGTCAAACTATTACTTGAAATCCTTGCAATACCAATCCGAAAGAATAAAACGGGAATGAGAATATATCTTAGAAACGACTTAAGACAGAAACTTGATATCCCTCACTAAAAACTTCCGCTTCATGTTATCAGCAACGGCCTGTTATATTTTGTGATTCTACTACCGATGGAAGTTGAGGTATCAAAACCTCCCTTTAGTAGCAAATGATAAAACTCCAATAATATTCAGATTTTGAGCTCGAGAAAGGATCATTTTCCTAAAACTTGCCCACGTACTCTTTCCTGGAAAGTCACTCTGTTAATTAAAATGTTTAAAACATTTTTCATCATGTACTGATCAAAAAATTGTTTTCCTTTTTCTATTTCCATTTTGTTGCAAAACTAAAAATCGTCATTTACTGATAGTGAAACCCCGGTAACTCGACACGTGGATAACTCGACTACTTCGATAAGTCGTCATTTATTTTTTTTCAATGGTTGGTCCAATGTTAATTTCAATGGGTGCTAACCTCTCAAAAGTATCATACATTCACAGGTGTCTCCATAAGTCGACATTCACTTGCTCTTTTAGTCCACTTTTTGCTACCGATATTCTTCCATTGATAATTTCTAAAAATTTAGCAGTTTATGAGTTAGTCAATTAATTGTTCTACTTGAATGAGCTATTTTATATAATTCCCATTTGTATCCAGAGGAGTCGGTCACCACACACTCTGCTATTGGTTCAGTCGCTGCACTGTAAAAATAGGTGTTGTTTTTACAGAACAATACAGCTAATTTTATAATAACAAGCTGTAAAAATTTCTAATTTTCAATAATAAACTGTAAAATTTTTAATTTTACACTAATAAACTGCAAAATTTTTAATTTTACACTAATAAACTGCAAAATTGCTGCTTAACAGTAATAAACAACTGTACAATTTCTAATTTCATGGTTTTAGTACTGTATATTTTATAGTTTTAAACTGGAACCTCAGCTACCAGTATTATACGGTTGCTTTTACAGTATAATACAGCTCATTTTGTGGTAATACACAGTCAAGTTGCTGCTCTACAGTAATAAACTGTAAAACTGCTGCTTTACAGTATACAACTGTAAAATTCCAAATTTTACAGTTTATTACTATGCATTTTACAGTTTAAACTGGAACCTCTGCTGCTAGTATTATACTGTAAAAACAACAGGTTTTTTTTGCAGAGTAAGGCGAGAAGGGTTGGTAAACGTACCCAGGGTAAGCTCTTATAAAAGGGGAGCTGACTCATCCGACATTCCAAAGCTTACTTATCGTAAATCTCTAAGAGAGAAAAAAAAAACGGGAATCCCCTTCTCTCTTTCTTTTTCTATCCCTCTATATTCATACCAAACATGACCTAAAGTGAAGCTTCAGGGGGGCAGGGGGGATTCCTTGTGTATTTTCCATTTCCTTGGTGATACCAAAGATATTGGGCTCCTCATCCGACATTTTGGTTCCAAAACGGTGGGCATGGAACCACTGGTATCTGTACTCAAGTCGCATTCAAGAAAAGTGGAAGCTATGCTTAAATTGTAGCTGCGTAGATTATATTTGACTATTTTTGTCTATATGACAAAAGCATTTCATAAACTCAGGCTTCAAACAAGAGCAGTATGAAAATAGACCCAATTTCATGAAACATTTCCCAATAAATTGTTTTTAAATGCGAGAAATAAGTTATCTTTTTAAATTTACCTAATATGGTGCTTTATCCAACTAATCATAAGTTATTTTACGCCCGAGCAACCAGGTATAATATTAATGTGTTTCAAATACCTGTAACAAAGCTGGATCCAATAATGTCTTCGAACCAACATGTCGGACAAGTCAGCCTGTCCTCTGAAGGAACTCTAAATAAATGTACCCAGGGCAATCCACAAGAGAATCAAAACAGCATTACACGTGTTTTTCAAATAAGTGTGTGCAGAGCTTGTCTCTTTCAGGGACAGACTTGACAAAGAGCTCTCATCTCGACTCAAAATTTATTGATTTATCCATATAAATAAAACAAAGAATATGTATGTATATTTGTGTGTACCTTATACAAATCCACAGTTTACGTCGGATCTGGACGAAATTTGGCAGGGAGATACTTGGGCACTCGAGAGGGATTATAGGATGGTTTTTGAGCGGGAAAAAAGTACCGATCCGTTCGAATTTTGAATAAAAGACTACAAAATGGCTCTATCTAGCGAAATACCGTAAACTCGGGTTACTTGGACCCTAGGGGGTTACTTGAGCTCATTACAGTAAAGTGATAAAATCTAGGTTTGGTACTTTACTAGTTGAAGACTTGCACGTAGTTCCTCGTTTCTCCGCTAGGTAGAAGCACTCTACAGTCTCTAACGCTAGTACCAAACCCAGATTTTATCAATTTACTGTAGGCTCAAGTAACCCCCTTGTGGGTCCAAGTAACCCGACTTTACGGTACTTATCGGATCTTCTCGATCTCGGTCTCATTCAAAAGAACACAAAAAAACCTTCTAGGAAAGTTTCCTTCCGAATTTATTTATTTATTTATTTTTTTTTTTGTTACTTTAATAGTGATTTAAGTAAAATTTGAATATTCTTGTATAACTTCTCTACGATGCGGTATGTTTTTCTATTCATAAAACGTTGCAAACATATACTCCTCAGCAATTGATATATATTGAATTATTTATCAATTGCAGAGGAGAAATTGCACGGGATTTAAAAAATTTTGATCTACATTTCCAGTTCTACTTTTTATGAGCTTTTTTGGCCATAAATTCCTTCAATTTTAAAGCATCGTTGTTGCTTACAAATGAAGCTTTTTTTTTTTTTTTTGATACCGTAAACTTCAGATGATAACACCTTTGTTTTGTTTTGAATTAAGATAAATTAGTTAATTGAGTACATACATGATTTTACATAAAGTCAACTATATAGGATAGACATCTATCATATGTTAAAAAGAAATACATTAATGTATGTAGAAATAATGTGTAGTTATATAAGGGAATCCAGAAATGAATTCCGTGAAAATAGTTAATATTCATTCGAGCTTGAGTAAAATATATTTTTATTTTGCAGTATAAGTAGAAAAAAAATGTGTTTACAATATTTCCTTCACTTTTTATCAATAAATAAAAAAGTAATCTCTACTAATAATAAAACTGAAGGTGGGTCTGTCTGTCTTTCTTTCCTTCTGTCTGTCTGTTACGCGTGTAGTGCCAAAACTGTTCGGTCGATTTTCATGAAATTTGGCACAAAATTAGTTTGTAGCACGAGGTATGCACTACGAAGCGTTTTTTCGAAAATTCTATTTCGTTCTTTTTCTATTCTAATTCTTAGCTCATTTTTCATACAAATTTGAAAAAATGGGGAAGAAATTTTTTTCCACATTTGCAAGTCTTATGTCATTCGAAAGCTTGAAATTTTCTGTTAAAAATGATGTCAGCTTGAAGTTTCTACGAGCGCTTTTTACTTTTTTACTTTATTTATTTTTTCGTTCTTTTTCCCTTGATAATTTTTAAACTGTGTTTGCTTTTGTAGTAATTCAAACTCCCAGCTTTATTTAAGTTAGTTAAATGAACTGTTTTAACTGTTGTGAAAAAAATCGTCTGCTTTTCCTTTTTCAGTTTTTAAGGAATTAAAACTCGGTAAATCATAAAAATATTGTATAAATTGCGGTATTGCAACGTTCTTTCTAAAATGTTTCCTTTCGAAAAATGTATTATTTTGTTTTTAAAGATAGGAAATAAAAAGTTCTTATTCTTTTAAACTTTGGTAAGATTTCTGTTGGTTTCTGTAAGCAACGAAATTGTTCTTATTTTCTTTTCTTGCTTATTTTTATATCATACTTTTAAGGAATTACAGTTGGATAAAACGAAAATTGAGTATTCTTTCTGCGATATCAATTTATTTCCAAATTACCTTTTCATTTTATACCACGGGCAAAGCCGTACCGCTAGTATACTATAACTAGAATCTATCCCTTTTATTTCCTTGCTGGAAACAATTTCTTAAAATCTCTCAAGAACCTTTGTTCAAATTTCATTATTATGGCATTTCTATCTTGTTTGTTAAATGTCTAGAATTTGTACTTACTTTTTTTTTATTTTGAGGTGAGTAAAGCTGAAATTCAAGCCACAATTTGATTAAAAATTTTGCCCCATTTTGTAGTACATATATTTCATATTTACTAGAATATAAAAGCCCGGCACAAATAAAAAGCAATCAAACCCATATTATCTTTTTTTATGGGACGTATTTTTTCATTGCTCAAAATATGTAGCTTCTCCCAAATTTCAATATTTATGCATTTTCAGCTTTTCCATTAACCCATTCATGTCCAAGTTTTTTTTAAACATTTTTTTTTCAATTTTTTATCTGCTTAAAACTCTTACTTGGAATGGTTTGCATACATTTTAGGCTTAAAATAGTTCGCCGTTGCCATATTTATTAAGTTATTTAACTTCATGTTTACGGAATATTTTGCAGATATGTGAGCAAAATACGACCATACTTGACTTTACTTTTGCAAAGCAACATTACAGAAGGCATCTCCAATTTTAAACAAATCATTTTAAAATAGTTTAATTTTATAAAAAATAAGTTCGCAAAATAACTTACTTTTTGTGGCTATCATGATGGATCGTTGCTTGACTGACTTGTCTGAAAATAACTGTCAATAATTAAACTCTTATGTCGAACTAGTGGCTCTAACTGGTTTTTTCAAGAAGAAGGACTATTTAACTTGTGAAAAATGCTATAGTAAAATGATATACCCATTACAGGTTTTTGTATGCTGTAACTAACAAGCGTCCCGTTTTTAAACTACTGGGCATAAATGGGTTAAATGTGTAATAGTTATCCCCACGTTTTTGAAGCTTTTTGTAATTTTGTGAAACGCAGAGTTTGCAAAACTTGAAGTATACACAGCTTTAGCTGACGGGTTTTTGTGATAGAGAAGTGCCCTTGAGGCGCAACCTAAAGAATGGAGGTGTGCTCCTTTGTGAAAACTTTCCCTTTCTACGAAATAAAGCGGCTTTGGCATCAAAAACTCATTTTCTGATCTGCTGGAAAAATCTAGAATTTCATAGATATTTATTTTGAAGAAGTAGGAAATATGGGAAAAAGAATCGTGACATAAAATTTCTCTCAGTTAAACTGTGTTTACCTAAAGGGAAAATAAGTCAAATGTATTTTTCGTCCAATAAGCACTGACAGCATTTGTGTAATTGAGCACTAAACATGTTGCAGTTAAAAAAGCAACGTTATAAAAGGAGAAATGTGAAATTAATTGTAGGATTCCCTTTTTCAAGGTTGAAAGAAATGTAACAGCTCATATTCAAACTATTAGAATGGTAAAGTTTTTTGTACAAAGTAAAAATATCGTCTCGTATTTTAGTGTCTTTTGATTTAAGTATTCAAATGGCAATTTTATTTAGGGTTTATTGCAGACAAAACTTAATTATTATCCAAAAATTTATATCCTATTTGATAAATTTAATATAAAAATTAATTTTATATCCTATTTGATTTCATTTAAAAGCAGTATTTTTAAAAAGTTAGTTTGCTTGACACTTGGGACTTGAATACAGATACCAGTCCAAGTAGCACACTTCATTTTTTAAGCGTTGTAAAATGGTTATTAACGTTGTGACAACGGATTAAAGACGTTTAAAAAACGTTAAAACGTTTTTTGTGATACCTGGGAATGGTTCCGCGATCTCCCTTTTGGAACCAAAATGTCGGAAAGGTCAGCTCCCCCTCACAGGGACCTCTCGAGAGGGGGATTTACTCCTGCTACATGACATTTCTACTCGTATTGTTTATTTATTTATTTTTTATTTTGATCTAATTCGTTTTGCTGTGATACATTTTTGGAAACTATCGGTCAGTTTTAGGGCACCCTGTATGTTTTTTTTTTTCAATTATTGGTTCATTTATTTTTTATTTCACTTAAATGGAAATTAGTAGGACAAATTTGACAGATTTTGAGTGGGGTCAGTTTTCACATAAACGACAGTAATTACAAAGTCTTAACATTTTTCTGAAGACCAAAAAAGTCCTTTAAAAAGAGGATGGGTCAATTTTACAGTCTATTTTGTGGGACACTATTTTTTTCTTTTTAGAGCGATAGATACAAGAGAAGAAAAAAAGATAATATTTTTTTTTTGTTTTAAGTCTCACAGTACTTTTCTTCTTTATTTTGCATTTCTACCATTGAAATCGGATTCGAAAAGCTTCTTATGTTGAAGAAGTTCTGACAGATACCCCTCCCCATGAAATAACAGATAGTTTTATAGGTTTTGATGCGAATTCTATTCTTGGTGATGGAAGGAAAAACGCTGCGAACACACCCCCTTGAAAAGATTCTTATGAAATAGAAAATCTTTCCTCCACACATTGAGGCAAAGTAAATCTCTTTTGTCCTCAGAAATCGAGAGAGAAGGAAGAAAAAATAATAGAGGAGCTTAAGAAACCGGTTCAGCAGCAAAGGCTCGTTCTGATTGCTGGGCTGCAATCGATGAAGCTGCTCAATATCGGAATATCGATTGAGAATCCTCATCTCCAGAGGGCGCTTTTCGGGATCTCTTTTCGGGGACTGGATGCGATATAGAAGAGGCCGTTTATGTCAAAGAACAAAGTTGCTTTTGATAAAAATGTTGAATAATATGGGATGTTTTTCAAAAGAGTGAAATATGAAGACATGCAAAAGAAAATGTCTTAAATGATGCTTTTTGAAATTTCCTACCCTTATAAATGCATTATTAGGACGTTTTGAATATTTATTTCAATAACCAATTCAATAAGAATTCTAAAGCGTTTTATAAAATGAGCATTCCTCGATACTAGATGAAGATTATTTTTATAATGCATCAAAAGCTCTAGATGTATAAGATCATTTTTTTATGAAAATCTTAGCCGAATCTCGACATTTCAATGAGTATAATGCTAAGTAGGTCTGGATGAATTTTCTCCACTCAAAATATTCCACTTCTTTGAAATATCTGTGGTTCTTCATTTTCAACGTACATCATGGAAAAGTAAACGGAAAGGATATCGATACGAATAAGACAACTTATGTTAACGTAACCCAAACTGCAAAAATACAAATCTTGTTTCAGGACGATTTGAAACTATTCAATCATACTGGTCTCATGATTTACAATCATTGGGTTTCTCTTTTACAATTACAGCATATTTATTTATTTATTCTCTTATTTCGCTGTAAAGGAATTCAAGCATTATCATACGGTAAAATCGGGACTAAAAATTTATTTCATTGATATGGGTATTTCGTTATATTTTGATAGATGTTGTCACGTGATTTAACAATCAGTTTTAAATCGTAATTCAAAGCATCCATCTAAATTTTGAAACTTTTTTTTTCTTTAAAATGGGGCTGTAGTAGAGGCACAACCTTTTGCAGACCTAGTGCGATCCCCCAATCAGGCATCCATTCTTTCACGTAGCACCAGAATAGGCGGAATGCCATTACCACGAGAATTTTGACGCCCAGTTGCCGCCAGATGGAGGCACATGGGCTCTTTTTGATGCGAAAGAGCACTAGGATTTAATTTTGTCTAGGGATATTCAAAGCTAAACGAATATCCCAAGGGATCTTTTACATGCCGCATAATCATACGACATGGGCGTCGAGGATTTTCCGCATCTCGAAAATCCGCCAACTGGCCAACGCTAGGATCGAACCTGGGTTATCGGCGCGGAAAGCCGACGCTCTACTACCACGCCACCAAGTCGGCTAAAATTTTGAAACTAGAAAAGTTAGAAAAATCTTCTTAGAAAAAAAAATAGTTTAAAATTCCACTAGCCAAAATAACTTATTTAGAAGTTACTGTTCTCTGTTCTTTACCGCCTTATTTGATTGGATTTTAGAAAGAAAACAGGATAAGCAGAGTTTTGTGGTACGTTTTATTGTTCCATTAATGCTCTTTTGCATAAGAACATTGTAAGAACAAAGCAAAAACTCATTTTTGCATTTGCTTCTAAAATCCAAACGTTAACAGTTTTGTTGAAACAATTTTTACGAAAGACATAAATGGAAAATTTCTTGCGAGCACACACGAGAGGTAATTAAATAATATCGTGTTCAAATTACAAAACAAGAATACTTTTCCAAACTTCATTTCTAACATTTGCACTTTCAGTAAAAGAAATCTGCACTGTAAAAAATGAATGTTGTTTTTACAGTATAATACAGCTAATTTTATAGTAAATAACAGTAAAAATTGCTGATTTTACAGTAAAAAGCAGTAAAGTTTTGAATTTTACAGTAGTAACTGTAAATTTGCTAATTTTACAGTAATAACTGTAAAATTGCTAATTTTACAGTAATAACTGTAAAATTGCTAACATTGTAGTTTATTACCGTGTATTTTAGTTTTAAACTGCAACCTCTGCTGCCAGTATTTTCTGTTATTTTTACAGTATAATGCAGCATAATTTTACGGCAATAAACTACAATTTCTAACTTTACAGTAAGAAACCGTAAAATTGCTAGTTTTATAAATTATTACTATGCATTTTACAGTTTTAAATTGGAACCTCGGCTACCAGTATTATACTGTAAAAACAACAGTTTATTCTTTTGCATTGTATACATTTGGTTAGTAAAAAAGTTTTTTTTTTTTTTTTGTTACGCCTTACTAATGTCAGCTTCACTTGACATCAATACACAGGAGATTACAGGCGTTCTGTCTAACGGCTCCAGAAGCATTTCTATTGTCATTGTCAAAAAAGTTTTTGTACATGAAGTTAAAACTGATACAAACAAAATTGCTTTAGGGAAGAATATTGAAAGTGAATACAGGACAGCACTGTAAGAACAATTCATAAACATCCTTGAAAAAAAATGGGCCACCTAATGGGCCTATTCAATACGCCTAGCATATTAGAAAAAAAAAAAACAGGCACCATAGAGTTGGTTGCCGTCATGATCAGCGCTTTTCTCCAGGTGTCGAATGAAAGCTTTCACCACCCGATCCAGCACGTTTAAGAAGATCTCCTCCACAGCTCAGGCCCATGTTAACTCGAACTTACGATCGTCAAATTATTACCATGACGCTCTATCCAACTGAACCACTGGGCTTCCCTTACGAAATGTTACACATCAAAACAATGCTTCATAATAATTTGAAAAAAAAAATAGGATAAGTCGATTTTGTTCGTCAAAACAACCAAAATCTAAATTTTTTTTTTTCGTAAAAAAAAAAGAGGAAAAAAATCTTTTAAACGATACCTTTCTGTTGAAATTTAATGAATTTTTGAAGTACTTATTATTTTGTCGCAAAAAAATCTGTTGTACACCCCACACTAATTCCTTTTACGTATAAATTTCATAATAGATGCCTTTTGTGTTGCAATAGCCTTTTGTGTAGGTAAGAAAATAGTTCAAACATTACAACCCCTAGTTTGTCACGATTAAAACCGTATTATTACGATTCATCGTCTAAATATCGGGGATTTTAACATCATACAGTGAATTTTTCGCAAAATAGCCAAATTGAACCCAAATTCGAAAAATCATTTCTTTTTCACTAAATTTGTTGCCAAGTTGGATTCAAAAACTTGGCGACCGAAAGCTAACGATGTATAGCCAAGTGGTCGCAGTAGCACAACATAGTTTGAGTGTCCTTCGAAATTAACACTGAATTACCACAAAGGGGTAAGGAAGACAGCCTTTGAAACATTCTAAAGCAACCAGAAGGGGAGGTGCACTACTAGATATCCTCAGAGAGCCTACATGCCAAACTGGAAATGTCTACGGCATTCCGCTTTTTTAATTTGCGATAAGCATACGTATGTACAGTATATACATACGCACAAACATACATAAGTACATACAGACGTCACGAAGAAACTCGTGATAAATAACTCGAGGATGGTTGAAATGGATGTTTCGGCTATTTATATAATGCATGTGCACATGCTGAAGTACCACGATGGGCAAAGTTTTAGATTCTCATTTTTTCAAATATTAATTTTATAAATAAAAATAAATAAATAAATAAATACATACATAAATAATCAAAATTTTATCTAAGAGGAAATAAAAGGCGTTCTTATTGCTCGGTTGATTCATACTTGGATATTAAAAACACTATCTTTGTCGTACCCAACGTGGTTCAGGTATAATATTCACACGTATAAAAAATCATTTTAACACAACAGGATTTTTTTCTCACTTTAATTGTTAAGCAACGGCTAGAGATAAGTGAGCGCACTCTAGTGTACTAAGCCAATTGGTTGTGCAGATTACTAATAAATGATAAAAAAGGGGGCTGTCAACCCAATTTAATTCCTATTTTGATATGAAGAGAACCCCTTAACAACAAATCACCAACAGAAATTACTCCTGAAAAAGAACATATCAACACGTGTTGCTGTGTTAATAGTCTTCGAATCCAAGCGATTGTTTTTTTTCTATGGCAGTACCTATCTTTTTATAGAAATCTTACCCTTGGGGTAAAATTTTCGCATTCTTTATTTTTGCAGCTCTGTTTCTCCAAAAACATCCATTACTTGATACTATGTTAGAATAACTAACACCTCTTAACTTGAAGCACTTAACATGTTCAGAGCAATCAGAATGGTTATTTGAAGAAAGGTATCCGACTAAGTTGAAAAGAAGATTTTTGATCAAAATACACCTTTTCTTCTTGAAAACCCCCGTTTTTTAAGATTATAAAACATTTTGGTTTTTTAATCTATGTGAATTACAACTCGAGTTATAAGCGTTTGAGTACTAAATTTCTGCAGTAATAATTTCTGTTGTCCAATCTTCATTTACGTTTTCTGAAGAATTGCATTTTCGCTCGAGTCTAGCTACGGAAAACACGATTCTGAACCTTCTATTCAATATTGAAATATGAAATTTGCCATACATTTTTTGCAAGTATTTGTCAGTGTAACAGACAGCACGTTTTGTAAATGATAAAATATTTTTTGATTTACAAGCATTTTAAATGGAAAAAGTAAATAATTTTTGAAATTTCGGTGTAAATTCAGGCAATTTAACATAAATCTTAAAATTCTTGAAATAAATCTTAGCCTGCACTCTATTTCCGTTAGAACATTTGCTTGTGTAAAATAATTTAAGTAAATTGTATGTAACTAGTTAATTCTTCTTTACGAAGTGTTTTTCCTAACTTGTAATTTTTAGTCATTTTTACTAAAAAGTCACAAATTTTGTAAAACTGAATGATTTTTCAAAGCATTTTGATGCAAATTATGTCTTTTAATATCCTTCTGTTTTTTTTCAAAAAAAAAAAAAAACATTAATATTTTGTTCAATAAGATTTTTTACAAAAACTACTCCGAACCTAGTCGGATTTAAATTGAGACATACTTTAGCTCTGAATTTGCTCTTATACATAATGGTATTTTACGTTTGAAGCTTCAACGTCTTAATGTGTGATAAATTCATCATAAGCATTGCATTCCAAAAAAAAAAACAACATCCTTCCAGCAAAACAAATAGCACCGTATTGCGTCCGGAAGCGGAACTGTAGGGCGCCTGTGATGCGGAAGGAATATTCTTACTTCCGGGGCTGATATTACGAAAATATTTTGGAAGCATCAAACGAATATTTTCGGAGATATAGGTTCGTTTATCTGCGCGTTTATGTGCAAAACATATTTCTCGTCTTTTCCGTGGCTTGGAAATAAAACCTATTCACTAGCCTCGCAAATGTTTTAGGTATTTCGAAATGAAACATATGCTTTGTGTATTTTCTTATAGCTAGAAATAGTCTTTCAAGCTTTCCTCTAAAATATATGAGAAAAATAATTTGTGTTTGACAGCAGTTATTCACACAGCAGTAAGTAACCGCTTCTAAGTAGAGCTCCTTTAGAGGACAGGCTGACTTGTCCGACATTTTGGCTCCAAGACATTCTTGGATCCAGCCTTGTTACAGGTATTTGAAACACATTAATATTATACCTGGTTGCTCTGGCGTAAAATAACTTATGATTAGTTGGATAAAGCACCCTGTTAGGTAAATTTAAGAAGCTAACTTATTTCTCGAATTAAAAAACAGTTTATTGGGAAATGTTTCATGAAATTGGGTCTATTTTCATATTGCACTTGTTTTAAGCCTGAGTTTATGAAATGTTTTTGTCATATAGACCAAAAATAGTCAAATATCATCTATGCAGCTACAATTCAAGCTTAGTTTCCACTTTTCTTCAATGCGACTTGAGTACAGGTACAGTCATAGAAAAAAAAAAAAACGAAACACTCTGAATTATTCGGCTGCTATACTTGCTAAGAATAAAAGAAAGGTATCTTCTGACATGGATTAAAGTCTTCTTTAAAGCTATGTGAGTAAAATTTTGATAAGGGGCTATATACAAAGTGAAATTAACTCAAAGTCTGAATTTTCAAATGGGAACCCGTACATTTGGTTACATAATTAGGTACGGAGGGCCAAAAGTATGCTGGGTACCAAGCGGCATCACTTTAGAACCAGTAGAACAAAAGTTATGACCGACGAAAGGTTTAGGGACCACCACCACATTTCAAATGCTACTTTTAAGGTCGAAATTTACAAAGAATAGACTGTTGGGCAAAATTCCCCAATCTGTCGATAACTCTCATTAAAACACAAATAATTCACTTGATTCATACTTTACCAAAGAAAAACACTTTATTTGCAACACTCAGGTGCACACATTACAGCATTCACAAGAACACTCACCGCAGACAGAGTCAGTTGTCTTTTTTAACTTTGGCCGCGTAGCGGCGGTCACAGGACTAAATGCTAATTTGCATAAACATACCGCCGGCCTTGATAAAATTAATCAATTTTTCAATAATAAATTCAACAGTCTTTATGAAAATTTGACAAAGAAAGCAATGAAGAAAAGAAAAGTTCATAATATAATAAACATAGCATTTACAGTTAATAATTCAAACAGAAGTCATCTCAATTGGTAAAATAGCAATTTTGGTTACCGATCTTTTGATTTCACCTGTTGCAGTTCTAATCTTTACAACCCTAACCTTTTCATCCGAACCCTTATATAATTGTATAATTCTACCAAGTAACCACTTGCAACATGGGAGATTGTCTTCCTTTATTAAAACTAAGGAACCTAATTTAACATTATCCTTAGCAAACATCCATTTTGAGCGTTGTTGAAGCGTGTTTAAATAGTCTGTTTTCCATTTTTTCCAGATTGTTTGAACCACTTTGGTGGTTTTCTGCCAACGGCTTAATCTATTATCATTTATGTCAAGTAATTGAGGCTCTGCAATTGCAGAAATTGGCCTTCCAATTAAAAAGTGACCGGGAGTTAAACACTGAAAATCATCATCATCATTTGATAAAGGAGTAAGAGGTCGCGAATTTAAAACCCCTTCAATTTGAATAATTATAGTTTCAAATTCCTCATACGTGAGTTTTAAATTGGACATTACGCGTTTCAAATGGTGTTTAACAGACTTTACACCAGCTTCCCAAAGTCCACCAAAATGTGGGGACCTTGGGGGGATATAAGACCACTCAATACCCTCAGAATTAAAGAATGAAGCTAATTTTTCATCTGGAAAATTAATCATACTATACCACTTTTTTAACTGAGAGTTGGCTCCAACAAAATTTGTAGCATTATCTGTAAATATTTTTGCACACTTTCCGCGCCTAGCGAAAAATCTTTTAAGACTTGCTATTAAGGCATCTGAAGTTAAATCTGAAAGCATTTCAAGATGAATTGCACGGGTTACAAAACAAATACATACACAAATGTAAATTTTATTCAGAACTCCTTTTCTTTGATTTTTAAACTTAACGTAGAAATGACCGCATAGGTCCAAACCCGTGAAATTAAAAGCGTAAGAAATATTTACTCTTTCACTAGGTAAATTACTCATAATTTGAGATGTTAAAATAGGTTTACACTTATAACAAGTAACACAAGAATGCACACATTTCCTAGCGAGATTTCTACCTCCTAAAGGCCAGAACTTTGTACGAACAACATTTAGTAATGCTTGCGGACCTGCATGCAATAATTTTAAATGATAAGTATAAAATATAAGTTCACTTAACTTAGAATTTTTAGGCAAAATAATAGGACATTTATGGTTGAAAGGCAAAGAGGCTTTTTCAAGCCGACCACCTACTCTCTGAACACCATTTTCATCAATGAATGGATTTAAGTTACTTAACTTACTTGCCTTTTTCGTTTTACCACTATCATATAAAGATGATTGTGCTGCTTTAATAATTAACACTTCAGCATCAAAAATCTCTTTAGAATTAAGAACTCCAATAATTCGATTATCTTTGCTTTTTAAATTATGAATAAACCTACGAACATAACAAAATATGCGAAGAATTTTATCATAATTATTACTCAATTTTAAAAAATCATTAATAAAAGACACATCACAATTATTACTATTTACCACCACAGTCTGTTGATTTTGAACAGTCAAACATTTTATCTCTTTTAGATAAGATTCATCAAGTCCTACCTGTGGATGAAAAACTGGAAAATTAGAAGGGTCTTTCGTTAGAAAAGTAGGGCCGTTAAACCAAAAGTCATTATTTATCAATTGTTCAGGCTCCAAGCCACGCGATACCAAATCAGCTGGATTCTCTTCTGATTTTACGTGAGACCAGCTAGTAACCTCAGTCAGTGTCTGAATTGTAGCGACTCTTGACGCAACAAAAGTTTTTAACTCGCATGGTGACCGTTGAAGCCAGGCTAGTACTATAGTACTGTCGGTGTACAAGTACACTAAATTATCCATTAATTTTAGAACTCTTAGCACTTTTGTCACTAACTTGGCTAATAACACTGCTGCACACAATTCCAGCCGTGGAACAGTGACGGTTTTAATGGGAGCAACTCTGCTTTTACTGCAAAGTAATTTGGAACAGAACGTGTTTTCTGCATTATACGATACGATATAAACGCAAGCTCCATACGCACTTTCGGAGGCATCGGAAAATCCGACAATAATCTTGTTAACTGGAATCTCGTTTAGAACGTATCTGTTGACGGAAACATTACGAATCTTCTTCAGAGCATGAATAAACCGAAGCCATTCCTCAGTTTCCTTTTTAGGTAGAGATTCATCCCAGTCTACCTGTAACTTCCATAAGCATTGAAGAATAATTTTTGCTTTCGTAACTATTGGGCCAAGCAAACCCAATGGATCGAATATCCGCGCAATCTTGGATAAGACAGTTCTTTTCGTGACCTTAGGTTGATCGTCACATGATAAGTTAAATGCAAAAACATCATCTTGTGATTTCCACAACAGTCCTAAAGTTTTCGTGTCACTTAGCTTATCAAAATCGTAGCAATCGGCATCTGACAATTTATCGATGAGCTCCGGATGATTGCTGCACCATTTATGAAGCTGCATTCCACAGCTTCCTAACAACTCTACGATTTCCAGTTTAAGATCCTTAGCTGACTTCAAATCCGCTGCGCCAGTCAAAACATCGTCCATGTAGAAGTCTGATTTTACAACGGTTGAAGCTTTCGGATACTGTTGTTCACCGTCAATACTTAATTGCTTGAGACATCTCATTGCAAGGTAAGGTGCACTAGTTGTACCGTAGGTTACAGTACATAGCCTATAAGTCTTGACCTCGTCATTTT
This sequence comes from Uloborus plumipes, assembly GCA_038373865.1. Taxonomy (NCBI): domain Eukaryota; kingdom Metazoa; phylum Arthropoda; class Arachnida; order Araneae; family Uloboridae; genus Uloborus; species Uloborus plumipes. Next base: position 46,164 of record JAXGGA010005437.1, read on the forward strand.
TAGAACCTTTCCATAAGATTCTTTGCAAGTCACGTTGACTTTCATCAATATTTATCATTCTGTACATCATTCGAACATCTGCAGTGAAAGCATAACGATAGGTCCTAAACCTTAAAATAATAGAAAACAAATCATCTTGAATGACTCCACCATTCATCTGTAACGAATTTAACGATTCACCCGAACTGGTAGCCTGGGAGCCGTTAAAGACCACTCTGAGTTTCGTTGAACATTTCTCTGGCCGATAGACTCCGTGGTGAGGCAAATAGTAAGAGGGCGTAGGGTCGTCAGTTTCGGTTACTTTTTCCATGTGACCTAAAAGCTCGTACTCCCGCATAAATGTACAGTATAATTCTGCTTGTATTCGATTTTTGTTCAATCGATTCCATAAAGAATTTAATCTTTTTAAGGCAATTTGTTTTGAATCTCCTAACAGACCCGGATTTTGTTTAAATGGCATTTGAACTATAAACCTACCCGATTGATCTCGTTTGTGAGTCTTTAAAAAATGCTCGTTGCACTCTATTTCTTCAGAACTTTTAAATTTATCTCTGTTGTCAACTTCTTCAAGTTCCCAGAATTTTTTAACTTCATTAGTTAATTCTGCATCATTAATTAACCCACAATGTAATTCTTTTGGTTGGCAATAATCATTAGTACTACCACCCACTATAAAGCCAAACACTGTATTTTGTAACACTAAGTTAGAATTTGGTACTCGCAATTGACCAAATCTTAATAATTCCAAGAATACTTCAGCTCCCAATAATAATTCAATTTTTCCTGGGTTACCAAACTCAGTATCGGCTAAGTCAATATTTTCAAAAATTCCCATCTCTGAAATATTTACGTGACTAACTGGAGTTATTTTCGTTATTTTTGGAACAATTAAAAATTCTAACTCCCGAGAATAATCTCCACCCTCGTTACGAACTACAGCTGACGTTTTAAATTTAACATTCATTGACACCCCAGGTAAACAAGATACTGAAACACTAGCTTTTTCTTTTTTCAGTTCTAATTTATCAGCTAATTCGCAACTCATAAATTGGCTCTGTGACCCGCAATCCAACAAACACTTAGCAGGACAGAAATTCCCTATCCTATTCTTGATATAAACAATAGCCGTACTTAATATAACTCTCTTCGTTTTAAACGAACCGTTAGAATACACTGCAAAATTCTGTTTATCACTTATTGGTTCAAACGGACTCGCATCTACGTTTAACTGATTTACAGTTGATAATTCTAACCTAGCCCCCTGAGAAAGCGCATTAGTTTTTACCTCTAGTCCATTCAACTGACTTCGTGAACCAGTAAGCAAATTAGGTTTTTTCCCCGTTTCGAAACACAAAAGCGTATTATGCTTTTTATTGCATGTATTACATACTGAATTTACAACACAATTTCTCGAATTGTGATTTTTATCAAAGCACAAAAAACATAAATTGTGTTTCTTAATAGCTTCTACTCTATCTCTTACATTAAACTTAAGAAATTGATAGCAAGAGGAAATATTATGATTTCCTTTACCGCAAATTATGCATTTTTGCAAAACTTTATCTACTACACCTGAAACCATTTTAGATAATTTAACATTTGTCTCCGCAATAGAATTTGATTCCACATTCGAAGTTACTTTAATTTCACTTCGCTTTTTAGCATACCAGCGATGTAAATCAAGTGCCAATTCGTCTAAAACTTCATTAACTTCTTCCTGTTCTTTTTCATAAGTTGCATTCGACTCCTCAGCACATACAACATATATTGCTTTAAAACACTCCTCAAGTCTCCATTCTAGATCTTCACGCTTACGGTCAAGTAATTCAAAGTCACTGATTTCTAATTCGGTTGCCGAGACAGTTTGTTTGAATTTTGTAAGTTTAGTTTTGAGAACTCGTTTTCTAGATAACAGTTCCTTTAGCGTATCCGACATTTTACACTTGTATATGCGTTCACTTACCTTCGGACGATATACACGTAATATTTACTCCAAATTAAGTGCACGGTATCACTTTCACTGATTCGTAGGAGCGTATATCACCACTCCTGTGAGACGGACCATAAAAATGTTGGGCAAAATTCCCCAATCTGTCGATAACTCTCATTAAAACACAAATAATTCACTTGATTCATACTTTACCAAAGAAAAACACTTTATTTGCAACACTCAGGTGCACACATTACAGCATTCACAAGAACACTCACCGCAGACAGAGTCAGTTGTCTTTTTTAACTTTGGCCGCGTAGCGGCGGTCACAGGACTAAATGCTAATTTGCATAAACATAGACAAATCATATTTTTCGATTAACCCTCGTGGGTCTTCCCGTTTTGGTTACACTCAAGACCCTTGGGGTCATAATTGACCCCAATGTTTCCATTAATTAATTTATTATGATTATTGAATGTTACATGAATTTTTGAAGTTCACACACATTTAATGATAAAAAAATAAGAATAAAAAGACGCAATTAAAGTAAAATATAGCTTACGCATTACAAATAATAATTTTAGAGCAAAACTTACAATAACAGTAGATTTATTTACAATTGTTACAAACCTGCAATAAATGATTTTTGCAAGCAAATTTTAAACGCTTATTACATTTGTCGCTGCATTTTCTATTTAGTCCTCTTGGGCAAAAGTTGCAACGTCCTCTTTTTTTCGCATTAGTAGAGATGCTTTCACTTTTATTTTGATCTTCTGTATCATCTGTTTGGGATTTCATAACAATTGCTGCAGAAGATGCTTCAGTTCTTGGGGGACATTTTCTATTACGTAGTGAAGGTTTTATAAGTTCATAGCCTAATTCTTCCAGAAAATACCTTCTTCTATTTTTTTTCCGTTGAGACCATAGGTCATATCCAAAACAACGCGTAAAGCTTTTTTTTTTCTCTGGTGGACCATCCTTCGGCTTTCCAGTGTATACTAGCATATTCCATGCATATGCACTTTTAGAGTCACAAACAATCTATATTTTTATGCCATACTTGGACGGTTTTTTGGCAAGTACTATCGAAATGGACAGTGGCCTCTGAAACCTACAAGTTGTTCGTCAATTGTAACATTATCTCCTGGATTGTATAATTTAGTCAAAATTTCAACCCAATTGACCCATAATTCTCGAATAGCAGCCATTTTATCACTCTGTGACCTTTCTGCTCTAGTATCTTTGTTATCAAAACAAAGGACTCTAGATATCACTTTGAACCTCTTTTGGTCGTCAGAAATTATATTTGATAATTAGTGTGCCCATTGACCAATTGCTGAAAAAGTGGGCATGATAAGAACAGAGAAGTTGGTAAGCAAACAAAATATTATGTCTGGGGTCGCCAGTGACCCCAAGGGTCTTGTGTGTAAAAAAGGCAAAAACAGGAAAAATAAAATAAAATAAAAACAAAATAATAGCAGTATTTTGTATCCAAAACTAACAGAATAAAAGTCACAAAAAGCCATTTAAAAAAAACGGTTGAGAAAAAAGATATATTAAACAGAAAATGCATTGGGGTCATATATGACCCCAGGGACCTACGAGGGTTAAACTACCTAAAGTTACTCGCAATCTCACGTTTGCTTTTCGTAATTTATTAAAAATTCTCGGGTTTTGTTAAAGTTATAATATTTTTTGAAATTTGGAAGAGAAAACCCTACTGTGTAGAGTTCAAGGGAAAAACGCAACATTCTATCGTTTTGATTAAACAAAGATAGATGCATACTTTTAGCTACGCACTAACCCATGCAGCACACACCTTCTGTAGAGAGGTTACAACTAAAAAGTAACCTCTTGTATTTATATAAACTACTGTATTAGGATTGGCAAAAATGTTAAAACCGTGACTCAGAATTTACAAAAACGTCTAATCGTCACAAATTATTCCAACAACCTTCCGAGATACCAGTTTTCTATGAAAATCAAGTGTCCACGTAAAAAGTTTTCTAAATTGCTACATGTTGCATGAATGCAGACTTCTCACTAATGGACAAAAAAGTGGATTGTCTACCAGTTTTAAAATGTACTCAGCAGTTTTATTTACAGTTTCGCTTTCAACATATTATAACAGTTGAAAACTAAATACTATATAAAAACGCTGAGCATGTTCTGCAACTGGTGGATAAGCATATTCCTCTTTCTTTGCACAGAAATTCCCTGCTATTGTTTCAGTTTGCACAGTTGTATATGGTCCCTAAAAATGGTTCCTTTAGCATATCTCAAAAACTACTGGATATTTTGAGCTCCCATTTTGGATTCTCCTTTGAAACCCCTTCTAGATTGTTTCACCATCAAAATATTATATGGTTCCAGATCATCATTTTTTCAAATATTAATTCTATAATTCATAAAAAATTCAAAATTTTATCTGAGAGTAAGTCAATGACGTTTTTATTGTTGGGTTGGTTTATATTTTGATATAAAAAAAAAACAAACTTTGCCGTACCTATCGTGGTTTAGGTATTATATGCCCTAGTATCAAAAATATTTTTAACATTTAGGGACGGTTTTTTCTCAGTTCAATTGTGAAGCAACGGCTGGAGAAAATTAAGAGCAATTTGGTATACAAAGTTAAATGATGTTGCAGATCACATATATGCGATAAAAAAGGGGGTTTTCTTAGAAAATTTTAAAGTTGATGCCAATTTTTATATGAAGACGACCCCTTAACAACAATTTTCTAATAGAAATTTATAGATCACATTATTCCTGAAAAAATAACATATTACAAGTGTCTCTAGTGTTACTAGTCTTCGAATACAAGCGAGTGTTTCGTTTTTTTTTTTCTATGACTGTACCAGTGTTTCCACTCCCACCATTTTGGAACCAAAATGTCGGATGACTCAGCTCCCCTCTTATAAGGGCCTTACTCCTAAGCAAGTGCTAAGGCAGAAACATACAATACACCCCCAACTCGACCATTTCGATCCGTGGACAGCTGATTCGAGCTTATTCTGCTCTCATCAGCATGGAATACGAAAGTAGTCGAGTCGGAGGCAAAAATCTTCTTATATAGCATAGTGAGCCAAAAAAGATGATTTTTGCCTCCAACTTGACTACTTACGTATTCCATGGCGATTGAAAGCAGTATAAGCTCGAAACAGCTGTCCATGGATCGAAATGGTTGAGTTGGCGGTGTATTGCAAGTTATTCACAAGTTTGTTTTTTTTTAACGGTAATTTTTTCGAAAAATAGGCCCAAAGTAAATTGCTATGGTTCGTCGATTTTTAAGAAAATAAAACGATGTCGATTTCTTAATTTCGTCCTAGATTTCTTAAAATTTAATTAAAGCATTATGATTCACAGCGGATTCCTCCATTTTTTTTTGCACTTTTTGCATGTCACATAACTTATGATTGGCAACAGTCTTAAGAGTTAAATCTTAAGAACAAGATATATTCTCGTGATGACTGATATTATTATTAAAATGCAGTTTTAGTTGGTGGATGTTGATGCTGGATAAAGTTTAAATAAAAATAATGATTGAAATGGACCCGCAATTTATTAAACGGTACAAAAAAAAGGGGAATGTTTCTTTTGTTTCTGTTTTCACACATATGATTAAAATTTTCGTATCGCTTTTAATAATTTCCATATTTTAAAATAATCGTTTTTAACGTTTTCGTATCGTCACGTATCGTTCTTAATCTTTTTTTTTTTTTTAATTTTATTTATTGTGACCCTATTTTTTCAAAGCCACATAGAAACTACCTGTTTGATTATACCATGAATTAATTTGTCTCTTTAATGGATTTTTGAAAATAAGTCGAAGTAAGGATTGAAACAAGACTGAAACTTTTATAGAAATGAAGAGCAATCAGATGAATAATTAAATTACATCATTGAAAGTTAAAAATGTGCGTCAACTAAAAAAAAAAAAAAAAAAAAAAAAAAAACGAAAAGAGCTGCATGAGAATTCCTATTAAAAAGCTCGCCAAATCAATTTTAACTTTAAATGCTGCATTAATCTGTAACATAATCAGTTAAATGTATCGAGTCACTGATAAATGTCGAAAGTTTCATTAAAATGCAAAATTAGAGAAAGAGGAGGATTTTTATGGCCTAAAAATTTGCCGACAATTTAAAAAACTTAAAACTGCCAAAAATCTCAGTTATTGAAATATTCTCAAAAGCATTTTATTGAGAAAGAGTTCTCCGCGTGTTTTTTAGGACATTGGTGCCACGATCATTTCAAAAATCTCATTATTAAAAAAAAAAAAAAAAAAAAAAAAAAAAAAAAAAAAAAATTCGCCAAACACATTTTTGTCGATCGAAAATCATTAAAAGTTTGAGGGAACGATTGTTCCAAAAAGGTGGATATTCCTTTTTTTTTTTTTTTTGCAATCTTGATGCAAGATGGGCACAACAAAATTTTTGAAACAATAAACAAAAAAGGTATGCTTCTTTTTGAATATTTTTCTAAGCTATTAAATATTGCTAAAATGAAAACAACGATGGTAAATTTCTTGCCTATTTGGCATGTTCGACGTTATTATAATTTCTCTAAAAGTTTCACTAAAATTAAAAATAAATCTTCAAGTAAAAAAGCAAATCATAAACTGAAACTAAATTTCGTTGAAATGGAAAATAATTAAACAAAAAAAAAAGTACTTACGTATCTACTGCACCGCAGCTACAGATTTTTTTTTTTTTTGCGGTTCTTATTTCGCACGCAGTTATTTAAAGCCTCCCAAAAACACCAAATCTTCTTTTAACCGCAAAATCTGTAGCTGCGGTGAGTTCATACGTAAGTACCAAAAAAAAAAAAAAAAAAAACTTTGACACTTAACAGTGACACTAATGACGCACAAACCACATGTTTTGAGTCCCACTACGGGTGAAATGACACAAAATGACATTATTTTGAGTCCCGCCGGTGATGCCTATAACATGGAGTGATAAGTTTTTGATACTTAACGGTGATACTAACGACGCAAAACCACATGTTTTGAGTCCCACCAGTGATACCAATGACACGGAATGAAACTTTTTGCGTACCACCGCCGATGCCAATTGCACAGAATGAATTTTTTTTGACTATCAATGAAAGTTTGACTATCAATGAATGTTAAGAAGTGTTTTTCATTTAATATGGTATACAGTCGAACCCCTCTATAGCGAACCCGGGATATAGCGAACCCCCGGTTATAGTGAACCTTTTCATTGGACCGATCTAAAACTCTGTGTCAGTAATGTAACTTTGTACGCTTATAACGATCCACAGAGTCTGAAAAATCGGCTATAACGATCTAAAAAAGCGGCGAAAAACATAAAGGGTTGTAAGAAATTGCAAAAAGCAGAAAGAGAAACCGTGGACAGTTTTTTTCGTGACTGAAAACATTGACAAAATGAAGTCATATGCAATTATGATGTTCATTATTATAGCATATAACCGAATTTTAACTATTTTTGGCAATTCGGATACAGCGAACCCTCTGTTATAACGATCACTCAAGTCGGTCCGTTGAGGGTTCGTTATAGCGGGGTTTGACTGTATACCTCAGAAGTAATTTCATAGTTAACTATACCCTGTGTAACGAGAGGAGGCGGCTCAAAGTAAAATAAATTTCCCACTCTCTGCATTTTCCCCCTGATGGTTGTCATAGTAACGGCGCAATGGACTTTTTCCCCAATTATCTTTTGAAACAATGCTAAAATACAAACGGTTTCAAATTGCTTTGTGCGTATACTATTATTCTATTGAAAAATCAACGCTTATACCGCACAACATTTTCTTATAATTTTTTTCTGCATTAATGTATGTCTAGATTTGTTTGAAAACGTTGAAAAATAACTGAGACATGAGGATTTAATAAAACCGTAAGCCTAATTCGATAAACATAAAAAAAAATGAAATGCCTCAACAAAAGTACATTAAAAAAGAGTGGAGCTGTTTTCCTTCGTATGGTTTTCATGGAAAAGACGTAAAATTTCTAAACTTGATACGCTTATTTTAAAGTATCTGAGTGTAGACAGCTATCAAGCTCTATGAGGTAGAATTTTCAGAAAACAACTGGGGTTAAAACGAAAAAAAAAAGTTTAAAAATAATAATAATAACAAAGAAGTAAATGAATAAAATGTGTGGTATTACATTTTTTACCATATGAAGAAATTTTCTAAACTGTAATTTATTTCATTGAGAAAAGAAATATAATAAAAACTAGTGGAGTTCGCAGTAGTTCAGTAGCAAGTAATAAAAGTTAGAACAGCTCTATGTGATGTAGTTGTATGTTGTTGTTTTTTTCATAACTTTTTGAATACATACGCTTCCAAAAAGTATTTGTCCAACCCCAAATGAAAGAAATGTTTAAATTATTCGTTACTATCTATGATTCTTTTATTATTGGACTTAACATTACTTCAACTCCCCTTATTATTCCAATTTATCTTCCAACAGACGGAAGACCTCAACCATTGACCTCTAACAAAAGTGACAAAGGAAATGTCTAACGGATTCCACAAGCCAACTCCAAGAACACTTTCCAGTGCGTTTCATCCCGCCAGGTGGAGCCGCTTGTCACCCTCTATTGATCCCTCATCCGGCAAACAGCCGTCCGGCATCATCCGGCACATCTCTGCCTCATGGCGTCCGGCCTGGTGCCGATCCTGCTGCTGCTGATCGTTGCCAGGTGCAGGGGGGATTCGAACGCCGACGCCAAACGATTATACGACGACCTCATCAATGGCTACAACTCCCTCATCCGGCCAGTGGGGAACAATTCCGACCGCCTCACGGTCAAAATGGGACTCAAGCTGTCCCAGCTCATTGACGTGGTGAGTCTTGATTGTTTCTACCTCTATGTCTTGTAGCATCTCTCTCTGTCTGTTCCTCTTTGTCCTTTCTCTGTGGCGTCACGTGATTTGAAATACTCCAGTTATCTTGACTTTGATAAAAACAAATAACAGAAAATTGGACGGTTTTTTTTCTATTCTTTTTACTGCTTCAATTTACTAACTTCGTTCAAATTTAAATACTGAGAATTTAAGTGTAAATATTAGCAAGAAAATAATTCTGAATATAGTTTTAAAAAAACTAAAAAATACGCTTTTGGAATTAATTAAGCTAAAAATAAGATTTTCAAAACTATTAAATATCCGCTGTTTATATGCACTTGTAACACATCAACATGTAGTATAGTTCAGCCTTTAGCATTAATAATAGTGTTAAATATGTTACTTTTTATATTTTTAAAGAACGTGAATTTTATCTTTTATTCAGAGTTACATACATACAAACCCACGTGTAAAACTAATAAAAGCGCATTAAAAATAAATACTAATTTTGACCGAGCATGTCAGGAAAGAAACAAATTTCTTTTAAAATATTTCAACTGTTTTTCATTTAAAATATAGCTGTGATTGATGCAGTTCGTACAAATCTACTATAAAATATAATTTAACATGTAATAAAGAAAAACATCTTTCATTAAAGTAAAAAGCTTTTGTAAGTCACTGTTTTCTTAATAATTAGCATTTTATAAAACTGCTACTTCATAGTTCTTATCTGAAAATTATCATTCTGGTCAGAAATTTAATAAATAACATTTTTGAAAACACACACAAAAAATTTTTTAAAAAATGCAGACTTTTGTGACAATATCCCGTATTTTTTAAGCCATTTTCATCGACAGTTCAAATTTTTCATACATTTAAATATGACTCCTGTATTCTTATTAAGTACATATACTGACAAGTTAACAGTATTTTCCAAAAATGGTTTACTGCTTTACTGATTGGCAATTTAAAAGTTTTTTCAATGAAGTGTCCTCAATAATTTGGCCATCTAATGTATGTGACATGAACTTAAATCTCATCTCCACTCCGGAATGTTCGGAAATTTCAGGAGATAATATTGTGACATGTGTGACATCACCAAACTTATTATCTCCACCATAGGGTTCTGAAATATTGGATAATACTCGATTATAGCTGCTCGCGTGGTTTCTCTTATTGTAGTTCGGTAAAGCTAACCTGATTAGGTTCGCCTCGACTATTGTTCAGTTACTAGCCACATATGCTAAATTGCCGTCATACATTGTAAGTTTTGCAGAAATCTGATTGGTAGAATTATTTTCCTTCGTTAACTTTCGAAGTTGTTGTTGTTTCACTTGTATCTATGAATCAATTTATTTTACCCAATTTCAGTTATTTATTTCTTTATACTTTGCACGAGTAGCTATTAATTGTTGCCGTCTTTTTCGGATAAAATGAATTCTGATCCGCTCTGGGTTAAAAGATTACATTTTTTGAAATATAGAAGTAGAAAACTTCTGTGTTTATGATAATGATTATTGGCGTTGTGCTAATCTAAGAATTTATTATCTTGGTGAGACACACAAGGTGAGAAGCCTGGGGATAGTCAGAAGGGGGATAAGATTGATAAAATCCCTCGAAGTGCTGGATTGCCATGACGGTGCCATGAACCGTATCAAAAAATATCAGAAACGCTCATAGAAAATAATGAGTAGCTAATGTGCATAATTTCTGCCAGTAAGCATATATTCAAAAAAAAAAAAAAACATTAAAGTTTCTCATTACCCATTAATGCCTAGCGTCCCTTTTTAGGGACGCTCCAAAAAGTGTCTGAATTGACCAAAAATGAACATTTCAACCAAATAATAGTGTTCAATTATTACTTTGGTATTATTTCAATTCATTATTAACAGAGTGCAGCACATAACCATTCTAAGTTTGTTCTGTAGCCGTGTAACCAGTATACAAAATATCTTTGGGAAAAAATGTCAGGCATTAATGGGTTAAAGTCAGTGACTGCAAAAAATAATCTGTTGTTTTTACAGTATAATGCTGACAGCTGAGGCTCCAATTTAAAACTGTAAAATATACATGTACAGTAATAAACTGCAACACTAGCAATATTACAGTTTATTGCTGTAAAGCTGACAATTTTACAGTTTATTACTGTAAAATGTACATGTACAGTAATAAACTGCAACACTAGCAATATTACAGTTTATTGCTGTAAAACTGCTAATTTTACAGTTTATTATTGTAAAATTTAACTGTATCATACTGTAAAAACAACAGTATAATACTGACAGCAGAGGTTTCAGTTTAAAACTGTAAAATGCACGGTAATGAATTGTAATACTAGCAACTTTATAGTTTATTACTGTAAAATTAGCAGTTTTACAGTTTAGTACTGTAAAACTAACAATTTTGCAGTTTATTACTATATAATTCGCAGTTTTTACAGTTAATTATTATAAAACTGCTGTATTATACTGTAAAAACAACATTCATTTGTAACAGTGTAGCTTCCTGAAATTTTTCTTAAGTATTTAGAAATCTCACCAGTGGAGCTGTTCATGCCTCTGGAACAAATCAATATCCTCATAAATGAGCTTACACATAGTTTAAATTTGGCCACTTTCTGGTTTACTAAGAGTGGTTATTGTTGTCCTGTGTTACTAGGCTGGAAATTTGAGATGAGCTGTTTCATTTTTCCAACTGTACTCACTGCAAAAAAATGAACTGTTGTTTTTGCAGTATAATACTGGGAGACGTGGTTCCAATTTAAAACTATAAAATGAACAATAATAAAATGTAAAACTAGCAGTTGTACAATTTTCAACTGTAAAGTTAAAAAATTAACAGTTTATTGCCGTAAAATTTAGCCGTATTATACTGTGAAAACAACAGTATAATACTGGCAGCAGAGGTTCCAGTTAAAAACTGTATAATGCACGTAGTCTGTGGGCCATTCACCAATATCGTTCAAGTTCGTTTACCAATCTTGGGGACTAAGGGAACTTGATTGAAATGTATTAATAGTGATGTACTCAATCGAAAAATCCAATGTTCCCAAGCAAAGCTTGTCTCATTAAGTTTTAATTAGTAACTGAAACAGGGACTATGTTCCTCAGCCTGTTGGCTCTTTCACAACAAAAATTGTCTCTAGGTGGCGCTTTTGCACAAAATATTTGTAATTTAAAATTTCAACAAACAGTTTTTCTACCTTAATTTGTCTTTTCCATACGATTTTATGTTGTAAAATATATTAAGAAGTTTTTATATACTTACTTTATATCTTTTGTGATTTAATAACAACGAAAATCGAAAAATGTATCATTGTATCAATCCGCATTTCCGCTTGCTCTTAATTGGGAACGGAAAGTAACTATAGAGGGAGCTACAAATAGGATAAACAAGACATCGCCTATGCTTTTCTAGCAGACGATTTGCTTTTTAATTCGTTGATTTTACTATTACTTTGGCCTAATTTTCTCAACGTAGGATCGTTTCGCTTATATTTATTACTGTTATTTCATTTTCAATGCATTGATCATTTTTTAAAATATTTTTTTTCTAAATTAACCGTATTTTTTACCGCAGCGTTGGATACGCTAGCACTAAGATTACATTTCCAAAACGCTTAAGTCTTTTTAAATATTTTCTTGTTTAAATCTCTCTTGTTGTTGAATTCTAGATGGATTAAATTAACGCAGATTAAAGACGATTACAAAGACGCATTTAAACTTTATTAAAGTTATTATTGCTTGAAAGATAGGTTTCGTATCCACATGGATTAGAATAGGAGGGTCGTGAGTAGGATAAGTGACAAGCGGTCACGAGACAAGAGTTTTCTTATGACGCCTTTATCAGATAAATCAGGAATAAAACCACCTGAAAGTTGGTTTCTGCAAATCTAACTGCTATAGAGCTTTCTCTTTTCGTTCAATTTGTTAAGATATACTGAAGATTTTTTTTCCTTTGATTAAAAGCTAAACACACAAATACATTAACTAAGCAAAATATTGGTTTGTTTAATGATGTGTATTCATTCGGAAACTCGATTAAGTGATTTACTTTAAAACCGGTCATTTATATTTTTCAAATTTTTCAGAAACATATATTTAAAATATTTTTTTTAAATAAAAAATGCGAACATCCATGTTAACTTCAATACTTATAGCAGTTGCTGAATAACCTTACCTGGTTAAAGAAGGAACCATTCCTTCTTTCTGAAAACGGGACATAGTTGATAAAACTTAGAAGGTAAAAAAAAAAAAAAACTCTCTCTGTTTTTGCATTTCCCATTTTCCCCAAAAGTTTTGTTTTTTAATATTTTTTTATTGGCTGTAATAGCGCCCTCCACCATTTGGTGCCCTTTGTGGCTGCTTGTATTTCTTTCCCCTAGGACTGGTCCTGAGGGTGCCAAAATTAGATTGATAGTAGGTTTAAAATGTCTCATATGTGTTCAATTTCTAAAAATCCATAGAGCATTTTCTAAAAAAGTGAGAGAGGACTTTGAACTGAATCTCCATTATTATAGTGCGAGATTTTTCTCAAAAAATGAGAGAAATTGATCGGCAATGCTCAACAAATCTGTATTACATTATGTAAATTAGATAAACAATGTCTTACGTACCCTTACCTAACGTCTTTTCCATTCAACCACGATGATAAGAACGATGAACATAGATGATTTTTTTTCTCGCACTTAAGTTCTTTGCCTGTTTTGTGCACCACATGGTTTTTCAAACATATTATGAAATATGTACTATATGAATATCATTGAGGAAATAAGGCAGGAAACACTTTTACAGGTCACTCTCTAAAAGAAAATATAGGGAAAGACCGCCTATATTGGACCCCCTAAGAACAGGAGGCCTGTGTCGCTCAATGTGAAGCAAAACAGAAATGCAAAATAGGGCATCGTAAGCTAAATTTAATCAGGAACCCCCCTAGGAGCTTATATTTTCTGAAAATATGAAAATTATTTTTTAAAAAATTATCTTATAAAAAGTTGCAAAAGTCCAATTTAGGAATATATGCGCCTAAATTGAACCATGCGCTTCCTAAATTGAACCGTACCAGGAAATCATAGAATAATTTATATTTGAACTATACAACTTTTTTTCCAGGATTTGCAATAGAATTTCTTTTACTTCAGCCTCACTTAGGCAGTGTTGATAAACTCGCCGAAGGCATTTCATACACTTAATCATGTTTTGCACTTCATCTCTATGACAAATATTGCAATATCAATTGTTTTGTGCAGTTTTTTGCTTCTTTTGTGGGGCTTTTTTCTGTTCTATGCCTCTTTTATAAGGCGTTAGAATGATTGTTGCGATAGCCTTCCTTTTGGTTCCTTCTATTTTTTAGGCAAAGGTGATATGTGCGCCTGCTTTACAAAATCATAGTTAGAGTTGACAATCATGTTTTGATGAGAATTATCCGCTGATTCTGCAGAACTTGTACTAATTTAAGTCGTAGCTAGTTCTTGTACATAGTGTACAACTTACACCGAAGATGTAACCTGTTCACTTTGAGTAGTTTTATGTGGGCTACTTGTTTCTAATTTTGCTGCAGCAGATGTTCTCCTCTTCATGTATCACATGCTCGATAACTGTATATGTAGACAAAGGGAATAAAGCCCACATCTATGTGCAGGATGTGCTTAAAAAGAAAGCATTATTATATCTTACTCGTTAGCCAAGTTTATTGCATCAATGTTCTTTATGTAAGTGTTGTGCGTAATCCATTAATAGAAGGGCATTCTTTTCACATTGCTTGCTTAACAGTTTTTGTGAAATGTTGAATTAATTGTGTGAATTATCGTTTGTGATCCAACCTTTTTTTGAACAAGCATATTGTTTACCAGGGAAGCTTTCACAATAAGTTCATACATAGAACGTAATCTTTTGAAAATAAGCATGGGGAACTTGCAATTCTGTTGCACTCATGGAGCAAATAACCAGTGTGTTTCTACCACGTTCACCTCTAATTACTGCCCCAACCTGGTTTTTACCTCTATACGTCAATATTTTTTTGAGCTTTTAGACAGTGAAAACACCGGCTTCATCTACATTGGAAATTTTAGTAGCATATAAATTGTTTCCTTTTAAAATCGTTTCGAAAATATCAAAGAATTTCGTATTTGTTCTCGGTAAACCAGCATAAATTTTATTTAAGGTAATAACTATGTTTAACAACCTGAAACTGCAGTTAAATGGATGAAGAGAAAAAAAAAACATTCATTTTAAGAAGTTGCAGCTTCTGCTTGACAAAAATGTGCTTGATAAAAAAAGTTTAAATGAATATCGTGAATAGGTGTTGAAGTATGCTTAAAATAATTTTAACTACGCTATTAAATAAGACGAGTCACCTATTTTATGTTACGATTAATAAAAAGTCTTGTTTAAAATCATATTCTTAAATTGGACCACCGGTGCAATATAGGAACATTTTTTTCGGTCCAATAAAGGAAAACACGCCATTTTTTATTCTTCAGCTCATTGCTCTGTCAAAAATTATCACAATCGCGCATGTAAATGCTTCAATGCAATCCTTATTAAACACAGATTTTAACACTGTAACAGCATTTTACTGCAATTCACAAGTTTTTGAGTTATCTTTCTAGAAACAAGACCGCAAAATAAGATTTCGCACGTCTCCAACACAAATCAAGCCGTAACTCACGCTAAACAGTTCGAACACTGATGAAACTTCATACACATTGATTTTATTCTTAAAACTTAATATTTCTACTGCTAAAGTGTATCACAGATCTCTACTAGATTTTAAGCCCGAGGTCCAATTTAAGCAGAGGTCCAATATAGGCGGTCTTCCCCTATTCATGCCATTTACTGCACCCTCCTCACTTTCCTTCCGTCGATCTTTCCCGCGCCTTTTCCACATTAAAAGACCTTTCTTTAACTTTTTGCCTGTGCCAGTATTGAGCTTTTTTTAGGGGGAGCCGGCTTTTAAAAATTTGTCTTTTTTTTTTAATAATGAAAAGAAAATTATGCAGTTACTTAGCCAGTTCAGCGCCCATAAAATCTAGCGCCCGGGGCACGAGCCCCGTCTGCCCCTCTCTAGTTACGTCCCTGAGTTCAGAATAGCTTAATGAGTACCAAAACGACTTTACTGTGTTCAATATGCTTGAGGTAGTCAAAGGAAAGCTACGTACAGCCGCAATGTCCACTAATCGCTGATCTGGTGGAAATCCGGCCTGAAACCTAATCTCCACTTTCTCCTTAATCAATGTAATTAAATCAATTATCCGTTCTCCTCGGCTTCGCTCCTGAGCAATCGATTCATCGATTCGCCTAAATGTAATTGCAAAGAACTTCGCGCAGGCATTTCGGAAAAGAATTAGAAAACTGTGAATGACAGCACTTTGCTTGCTTTTAGTTCTTTTTCGAAAAGAACTTTAAAGTTGCAGTTACAATGATGGTTGCTGAAGAAAGGCTTTTTGTTTCATTCTGTTTCTTTTATGGCCATTGCTTTTGAGTGCATTTCAAGCAAAAAATCAATAGGTTTCGTTAAACTATGTTGTTCGAAAGTTACATGAAGGTTAGTTTTAATATCCCAAGCAATAAACGTACATGGAACGCGTCGATTGATTATTACTTTTGATTAAACTATTTTTAAACCTAAAGGAAACAAAAGCATTAGAACGCTTCGTACTACTTTATTTCGACCATGATACACTGCAAAAAATAAAGTGTTGTACTTACAGTATAATACTAGCAGCAGACGTACAGGTTGAAAACTAAAATGCTGAGTTATAAACTGTAAAATTAGCAATTTTACAGTTTATTACCACAGTTTTAATTTCTAACTACAAAATTAGCTGTATTATACTGTAAAAACAACAATATAATACTGGCAGCAGCAGTTCCAGCTTAAAACTGTAAACAACTTTACAGTTTATTATTTTGAAGCAGCAATTTTACAGCTTTTTTGCGCAAACTGTACAATTTTAGTTTATTACTATAAAATTAGCACATTTTACAGCTTATTACTGTAAAATTAGCTGTATGATGCTGTAAAAACAACATCTATTTTTGACAGTGTATAAAGTAAGTTTTCAACTCTTCTTTCTACAAAAAGGAAAAAAGCGGTGGCAATAGTCATCATTTAAAAACTTTTCAAGTAGCAGTAACAGTTGTTCTTACAGTGTAATGGTCGACTCTACGAAATAAGAAATCTTGTGCGTTGTAGAGTGCTTACACATTTAGATATTGAATTTCTTTATAAAAAGTTTCCACTGTAAAAAAAAAAATAAATGTCAAAATGCCGCCCATAAACTATTTCCTGGTAAGTTCTGGTAAGAGGGTGCCAAGAAGTTTCGAGAAACATATCTAAACGATATGTTTCTCGAAAGGGAAAGAAGATTTCTTGTAAATTCCGAAACGTGTATTGCTTTTATTGTGAATGTTTTTGAGTGCTTGTGGTAGATTCCTGATCAATTTCAGAAAGAATATCGGCTTTTATTAAGAAACATTTCTGTGTTTTGGCACATTAGCTGCCTATTATACTTTTCAAGAACGTCATAATGCAGAAGTCTGCAACCTAGGCTCCTCAGAACCCAATATATTTCTCTATAACTTTTCAGTTGTTCCACAAACCAGTATTTGCTCAATCAATCCCCAAAAAATTTAAGTAAAATTTTAAAATTTATGTAAGGTCAAATTATTATAGGAGATATGCTTCTTATCATTTATTTCAACCTTAGTGGATTGTCGACGGTGGCTGACGATGATGATGATGATGATGTATGAGATAAATCTTTCTCTGTATATGTTGCGACAAAAGAAAAATGTAGAATGATAAGGAATAAATATTTTAGTAATCATTCCAAACTTTAAAATACTTTTCAGTAAAAAAAAATGTCCAAATTAAGCCAGTATTTTATCTTCTTGCTGATTGGTTTTAATTTAAAATGCTCCTTTTAATTAAAACCAAAATCTTTTGCCTATTACTCTAATTATTCAATATTTTAAAAAACGATGACAAAAACATTATCTACCTTAACATGTATCATCTTATAAAAGCGCTTGCATTGAGATAAATAATAGATGCGATAATAATTTTGTACGTTTGAGTAGAATAAAGCTTTGCTATGTTATTTTTCTGCTCTTTGATCAAGAGGGTTTCCGTTAAGAAAATTGTAGTTTCAAAAGATTCTCCTAAGTGTAAAAGGTTAAATACGGCAGAAGTAATATTCCTTTCCTTCAATTTTGTTATTAATTTTATGAGAAATTTAGTAATTGTGAAACAACTGAAAATAAAATTTATAAAAGAAAAATTATGACAGCATAAAAGAAAAATTTTAAGAATATATTACTAAATTAGTTTTTAGACACTTTTATCAAAAAATGCAGTACTGAAATTGTTATTTAATTTTAGGTAATACTAGAATATTTAGTTTATGAAATTATCCAGCACTAAAGAATAAGAAAAATCATGAAAAACTCTGAAATTAAGTCACTTTATAATTTGAAGAATTGAAAATTATTCATAGTCATACGAGTTTCCTTCCTTTTGTTATCGTGTTAGTCGCATTTATATCAAGATACCAACATTTATATTTCAGTGCTTTTAGCTCTGTTGCCGATTTTAGTAAGTAAAACTCTATTACTATGAAGGTTTTTTTTTTTTTTTTTTTCAAATATATTTTTCAGAACGCCAGATATTTCGAAATAACTAGTCATAAAACTCTGAATTTGCTCTTAGCAATTAAGATAAAAGTGGAATACAAATAATTTAGTATATTTATCGAGAAATGCACTTTTGTGAACTAAAAGAAAGAAAAAACTTCATGCCCTAGAACTATAAAATTTTAAATTGAGATTAAAATAGATTTTTCAGTCGTTCTCAGCTTTCAAATGCAATCTTCCCTTATCCTGGCAACGAGCCAAATTCGAAGATTTGTTTAGCTTCGCTTCTCTAAAGCGTAGAATTAATTTGAAACGAAAAATCTATTTTAAGGAAGATAACTAAAATATCAAACTAAATAGTTTTAGCTTAAATAGGGTAACAATTTCAAGAAGCACAATGTAAGCATTTAATAGAATAATTACTTTCCTTGATAATGGAACGGTGGCGATAAGCTTTCGGTACTTTTTTTATTCTTTTTCACAAGCATCTCGACTTTCTAAAGACCAGAGAAGTTCAGGATACTCAAATATGAAATAATCGTCTCAATACAGATACATGTTATCGCATTAAATGATTTTTGCGTGTAATAACGTATTTTTTAACTTTCTTCATTAGTGTCCATTTCAACAAGCATTCTTTTAATTTACTGTGAATATGTATTTTGCATCATTTTTCTTTCCAGCACTGGTTCATTTCAAAAATGAGTAAGGGTCATTCCATCGTGACTAACGTAACATTCAGAGCTGATTTTATAACTCATTTTACCTGTAACTTAAAGGATAAAAAATAATTTTTCACTGTGTTGGTGGATTTGCAATGTAGATGGTGTATAAGTATTATTTCCGCTAAGAATTTAAAATAAAATTAATGACAACAGATAATTTTTCCACCCAAAATAGCAGTGTGACTAACGTAACATTTTTGCAACCTTGAAAAATAATGTTCATGTTATGAGGCAAAAATTTCTGAAAGTTAAGCAAGTGTTAAAAATTGGCTGATATATTTGAAAAATATGGAATGTTAGCTTTTAAAAATATATATCACATTTATTAAATTTTGAATTTTTTTAGTCTTAAGTGTCACTTTTGCTGAAAATGGAGTGTGACTAACGTAACGTGACTAACGTAACCATCGAATAACAAACAATAGATAAATTAAATACAATTTATTATGGCTAATATTATTGATAATTACATTACTTTTTCCTTTTTTTAAACTTATTATGTTGCATATTTTTATTTATTTATATATTTATTATTATTTTTTTAATTTTATGTATTTTTTTATTTATTTATTCTGGGGTAAGAAATTGTAAATGGAAGGCTCCCTTTTAACTTAATTGAGTCTGTCAAAGAAAATTTAGCTTTTGCAAACTGAATATTATCAGGTTTGGGCCATTCAAATCTTTGACCTGTTTCTCTCATCTTTGATCTTTTGAGCCCAATGTTTGAACTTCCTAGAGTTAACTCGCATTTTTTTTCAAAACCAGTTTCTTCATTCTTATTAATTTTTTTATAAAGTTGATAGATTTCTTCTAAGTTATACATAGGCAAACCCTTTTGTAGCTTCTTTCTCTTGTTGGCAACAAAGTTCTTTACAGATTTAACATCTTTCTTGTGGGAAAAAAATCGCGAAATTATCACATTATTATAAAATTAGAGGACTTATTGTTTTGTATTATCCGACAAACTTAACGAGTGTCTATGGGATTTAGGATTTCCTATATTAACTGCTATACCTGATGCCAGCTTTTGGATAGATATAACTTTCTTTCGGGGACTGTTGGCTAAAGCTTTTTTCTATATTTCTTCGTTGCCTTTTCCAGTGCTTGCCTTGTGAGAAAAGGAGATTCTGCAGATATGGAGGAAATAGTAGTTTGTTTCTTTGCAACCATCTTACTTATTAATTATTTTGAGGCTTCTCTTTCTTCCTCTTTTAACTTCATACCCGAAATTGTGTTTTTTTCGTATAGAACGCATTAATGTTTTTGACATTTCTCTTTCATCTGAATTTTATAGAGGCTCTGATTCGCCCGACTTCTTCTTTTCCGTTCTGAAGCAGTCAAAGGAGCTATTTTGCCTCAAATATTTCAAATTAATTTGATATATTTATTTACTCTTAACTGGAAATTTAAATAAACACTAAAATAGTTAAGCTTTAAGCTACATTAATCTTTTTTTTAATTGTTACCATAGTCACATTCAAACTGTTACGATTAGTCACACACACCTAAAATGTTACGTTAGTCACACTAATATTTTTCTATTAAATATATCTAAAATAAATATTTTAGGATTTTCAAGTAGATATGATACAGACATAAGAAAATAAACAGCTATGGTATTTAATTATTTTTAGTTCAGTTTTAAAATAGAAAACATTGCATTTTTGTGACTAACGTAACATAAAATAAGAAAGTGAAATAATGAAGATAATTAAAATGCTTATCTTATAAACTGAATGAAAAAAGCTGTTAATTCAATCAGATATAACTCCAAACTTTCATAAGAAACGCAGTTCTTCTAAAAATTCACAGAAATTCTAACATTATGCACGAAAACAATGACCAATGTTTTTAGCGTTTACTAAGACTTTTCTGCAGCCATGTACTTACAGAGCTCCAACATAAACACCAAAAAGGATTTTTCAAAATTTTTGCTAGATTCATATACTAGAAAGTATGTTGAATAAAATGATAGGTCACAGTTAAGTCTTTAAGGTACTTTTATTTTTTAGGCTGAGGTTGACATTTCTATGGAATGACCCATAAATAAATAATTCATTGTTATTACAGTTAAAAATTGCAAATAAGATGACTTTTGTTACATTACTATCTTCTCTACTAATAATAAAGCTGAAGGTGGGTCTGTCTGTTACGCGCGTAGCACCAAAACCGTTCGGTCAATTTTCATGAAATTGGGCACACGAAGCGATTTTTCGAAAATTCTATTTCTTTCTTTTTCTATTACAATTCTTAGAAAAAAATTCGATAAAATAGGGAAAAAAATATTTCATACACATTTTACAGTCTTATGTCATTCGAAAGCTTGAAATTTTCTGCTAAAAATGATGTCAGTTTGAAATTTCTACGAGCATTAGAAGAGCTGTAATAATTGTTTTTAGAATCCCGAAAATTCAAGGCTTACCTTCAGCAAAGCAAGCCAAGCGATTCTAAAATGGTTGAGCTCGAGAATAAAATTTCTTTGAAACTAAAGATGAAGTGAATTATTTTATGATCGGAAATCAACTTTTCATGTTGTTACCATGGTCACGTTTTTATTTCGTTTATTTGTTTCGTTCTTTTTCTCTTAATAATTTTAAAAATGTATTTGTTTTTGTAGCTCCAAACTCCAAGCCGTATTAAAATTAGTCAAATGAAATATAATAAAACCGTGATGAGATCGCACCTGTCAATCAAATGAGAAATCGAGTAATTTCCTTAAAAATAGGTAGAGAAGGAAGAAACTGACGCGTACCATTTTTGTGAGTTTAAAGACATTTTGGCGATCTGACAAGTTGTATAGAAGAGGGAATAATTCTTTAGCCAAATGAGGTCAAAAAAGAGACAACATGATAGTAAACCATTCTTAATTTATCGTCTGCAAAACGTATTTTACTTCATTATTTTTTTTTTCAATATAAATTGCAGTAAATGGCTTGAGTGAACGAATTTAGCTTTTAATTTATCGTTTGCTGGTTGATGTTTGTCGATGTCGATGTTTATTGTTTGCTCCAAATATATTTTTGCAATGTGATTATTTATTGTTGGACTGTAATTTGCAGCAGTAATTGCATTTAATAAATAACAAAAGACAATATTAAAAATTAATTTTTTGGCGACTTTTTTATAATTTGGCATTTAATTCCATTTCAGTATATTTACTTGTATCGTATTGCGATATTCCAACGTTCTTTCTAAAGTGTGTCATTTCAGAAAATGTATTATTTTGTTTTTGAAGTTAGGAAAGAAAACTTTCTTCTTCTTTTAAACTTTGGTAAGATTTCTGTTGGTTTCTATGAGCAACAAAATAGTACTTATTTTCTCTTTTGGCTTATTTTTGTGCACCTCCCCTTGGGGTTGCATTCGAATGTCCCCAAGGGGGTGTTTTATCCCTTTTGTGGTGTAAATCAGTGTTAATTTCAATGCAGACAAAAATGATGTGAATGGCTTGACCACTTGGCGATATATCGCCAAGTTGGCGACAAGTTTTGTCGATTTTTTTTTTTTTTATTTAGGTTCAATTTGACGAAATTGGCGATATTTTGTAAAAAATCCACTGAATGATGTTAATATCGGCGATATTTAGGATATTAATCATTGTAAACATTTTTTTGCATTGTTTCGTGGCAAACTATGGATGTAAATGATTGAATTGTTATCTTACTCACTCCAAGCACTAATTTAGCACTTAAGCCATTTACTAAGAAATTTACACGTAAAAGTAAGTAGTGTTGGGTCCATACCAAATTTTTATATCATACTTTGAAGAAATTATAGTTGAATTATAACCAAAATAGAGTATTTTTTCCTCTATATCAATTTTTTACAAATGAACTTTTAATTTTTACCCGCACTTTTTACCCGCACGGGCAGAACCGTACGGGTACCGCTAGTACATAAATAAAAGAAGAATGTTTTCATTATTTGCTTTTTATCATATTTTGCTATTTTTTAATTTACTTGGTTTGGTTATCATCTGTTCGGGTTAAATCTTGCAACTGAATTTTCACCACTTTCTGGGATCTGATTATTTTATAATTCAATATGTAACCATAGACCCGATGATAATAAAATGTTCTGCAGTCAAATTAATGAATTAAAAATCGATTATTAGTTAATTCGATTTTAATAATTATTTTTGCGTAAATGTTCTCATATGAAGCTAAAAAATACTCGCACAAATTAGCATTAAGAAAAAAGGAAATTTGTTCCAATATTCCAAAATAATTAGAAAGTCATTTATAACTGTTTTAAACTTATTTCATGCTAAAATGTCGTTAAACTTCTAGTTAAAAATCCAATGCTGATCATAATCATTGTTAAACGTATTTAAATGTCTTGAACATTTAAAGCAATATAGTTAATTAAGGCAATTTATATATGGGTGATTCTACAAAAATGGGCAAATTTGTGTTCCATACTGATTGCTCTTTTTGTTTTTAATTTAATAAAATACTATTTTGGGAATACTTTTATGCGTCTTTTGTTCTATAATTTCCGTTATCAACAACTTCAATATTTAATTATTATTCACTTAAAAAAAAGGATATTAGATTGAAATGTCATCCACATGCCCTGTCCCATAGGTGCCATTTTCACAATCAGCGGAATATAGATTTAAAAAAAATAAGTGATTTTTTTCTCAAGAGTTTTTTATTTATAAATATGAATGTGTGCAAGGTGTAAATCACAAAAAAAGCAAAATAATATGAAAATAATATCTCTAAAAGTTAATCTAAACTTTGTCCCAGCGATTATCAGTCATCCACATGTCTAAAAAGTACAGATATTTTTCTCTGAAATGTTTTATTTCAAAATCTGGTAACACATCTTAAAATAAAGCATGGAACTTTGTTATTCCTGGATGAGGGTTAATTTTGCTGTTCTGCAATTGCTTTTTGATAAAAAAGCAAGCTAAATTCAACTTTCAAGGCAAGTGTTTTTTATCTTTGTCATTAACATGCCCCACAGAATGCATGTAAAATGTACATGTAAATAAATTTTGACAATGAATAATCCTAAGGCTTACATTTGTGAGTTTCTAATTCGAAGTGAAGCCGAAAAATATTCAGATATGACTTTTTGAGAAACACAATTACTTGTGTTTTGTCATTCACATGCCCTTTTTCTATTGTCATTCACATGCCCCAATATAAGATATGTGGATGAATCAAAAGCCAAACTATGACAGTACAATGTTTAAAAATTATGTCTAATAGTTTACTGGTTAAAAAATTTCATTAATATACCTATTGTATTTGTGTTATTCACATACTTACTGTATTATATTCACATATCCATTGTGTCATCCACATGCCCTTTTTATCATTCACATATGCCTTCAAAAAATAAAAATCCAAAAATACTATAAAATACAAACATTTAAGCTCTGATGATATTCTATTTTAATTATGTAATTTATCAAGTGCTTTGCTGATTTTTTTCAGATTTTTAATTTTAAATTAATTTTTTGAAATCTACATGTTAGAAATATTCCCGTATTTGTAGAATCACCCATATATGCAAGGGGTACTGCAGATTGGTAAAGTTTCGATGTAAATGTTAAAAAGTGTAATAAAATGGTCTCCTTAACCCTTTATATCCCAAATTAATTTAACAAATTTTGAAAATCAGTAGTGTCTAAGGCCCCCTACACCTTAGGGCCTCTAAGAAAACTGTATCCGATTGCAGGTAGCATCTGTCGGCCTTTCATGAAAGTACGAGTAGTACTTAAAAGCTTCAACATGATTCCAGCCTAGAGATGAAAATGGTCGGAAAAAAACCGGAAATTTTCGGAAAAAAAAACGGTTTTTTTCCGTTTTTTTCCGAGGAGGTTTATTTCCACTTCGGAAAAATTGAATTTTTCCATTTAATTTTTAAGAAAGAAATGACTAGAAAATATTTTGTTTGTGTAATTGTTAGAAGCGTTAATTTATTGAATCCTGCATTTTTGTTTTTCATTGAAATCCCCTAAACATCTTGATGCAAAAGCATATAGCCATTATTTTCGTTTTTTTTCCTTATTTAATTACATTGCAGGTATCAAAGAGCATTTTTTTTTTAATCGTGTACAAAATACTAGTTTTTTAGGATAATTATGAAATTTGGATACTGAAATTGTGCTAAAATGTTCAATTTCTGGTCATACTCCCCGATAATTTTCAGCTTGGAAAGCAGAAAAAAAGATAAATAAAATTTATCCAGTTTTTAAGGAAATACTTGAATATCGGCCATTTTATAAACATTACGTTCTCTACTCTAGGACAGCACAATTTTTAATTGAAAATGTTAAAGCAATAGTAAATAAGTACAGAAATGTATGTTAAAAACACATTTTAATATTTTGTAATAAGTGAACCACTGCTCAATTAGGTAAAAAAAAAAATTCTGATTAAATTCCAACTTTTGTAAACACAACAGATTTTATAATTGGCCTACTATTAGTGTATTTTTGATATTAAAAATACATAAATTATTTCTTATGAAAAATTACATATCGCCACTGAAAGGTAAAATTATTTCATTATTGATATGTGCTTATGCACAAAAATTTTCATTTATTAATATGAATTCTTTCATACAAAATGCACTCACTTTTTTCCTCACTAAAAATTACCTCACTTTTTAGCTGATTTTCTTTATGTTCTTCCTCTACTTTGTGTATGTATAAAATAAACTGTCACATACATATTTAATTTTATATCATAGATTTATAAATTTTTCTGTTAAAAATTGCTAATTTCCTTTTGGTATTTAGATATTTTCCAACAGTTTATATTAATATGCAATATTACTAACATTATGACAGTATATTTACAAAAAAATTAATAACTTACTTAAATAGTTTACATATATTTCAAAGCTTTTTATGTGTCTAACCAAGGCTACACTAGATAGCGTTTTATACAGGCTTCTTCATTTGATCAAAATCCTTGGGATAAAAACGGACGTCCTTTTCCAGCGACATCTATCGAATTTTATGGTAACTAACATTTCTACAAATCAAATAATAAAAGACAAAATTAAAAGTTAATTTGTTGGCGACAATTTTACAATTTGGCATTCAATTCTATTTTAATGTATTTTAACGTTATTTAATAGCTCGTTCGATTTGTTGGTTTATTCTGCATTTTAACGGCTCATTTTAATTAGTTAGTGAATTATTTTTCATTTTAATTGATTCTAATTATTAATTAACTATGAAACGACACTGGCACCGCAGAGCGATAAATGGCGATTTTGGAACGATAGTTCCATCAAAACTTTTGATGAGTTTAGATGGTCAAATTAATTTATTTGGCGATTTTTTTACATTTTAATGGAAGTTCTCCGTAAAGCTTTTGAGAATATTTCAATAACCGAGATCTTTGGTAGTATGTACGTTTCAGTTATAGGTACGTTTTTTAACTTGGCGATGTATTTTCTTACCACCTAAGCGAAGATTAAAATTTTAAGCTTGCATCGTCTTCTTTTCTCTTATTTTGCATTTTAATTTAAATTTCAATGATAATAATGGCTCGATATATTTATTAAACTTGTTATGTTACATGCTAATGGAGCTTTTGAAGTTGATTTGGCGAGTTTTTTAATAAGAATTCTCACATTATTTCGCAGCTTTTTTTCAGTTGGCCCATTATTTTACTTTCAAGTATTAAACTTATGTGTGAAATTAGAAACAAAAAAGGGAAGATTTCGGTGATTGGAAGTCTGGTTATCTTTCACTATTGGCGTTAAATCTTTGTGTCCAATTTATGAGCGAGGGAAATATACTTCCTTCGCAAACATAAACTAAAGAGCAACAAAATAAAGTAATTATCGCCAAAAATTTGGCAACCACAGCAGATTCCCAATTATCGAAATATTATCAATGTGTGAAATTTAACATAAAAAGAACATTACCTTTTAATGTTGTGTAAATGAAAACAAAATTTTACAGTTGGTCGTCGTAATATTGTAGTTTTGTTTATTTTTTTCGTACTTGTATTGCTCTTTAGTACCAAACGATTATATATGCTCATTTCGTTTTTACTAAAGAAATTAATATGTTTTGTTGTCAATCGTCTTTCCGTTGAACACCATCGCCTCATTAGTGTACATTTCATTCTGGGGCATCAAAATGAAATGTCTCTACGAATAGATTCGCCATTTATCGCTCTGATGGGTCAACGCTATCAAAATGAACATCTGAGCTTTTGTGTAGCAATTAAGATAGTGGTAGCAACAGTAATGAAACAAAATAGTAAATAGAACAATATTATTTCATTGCTACATTTTTATTTATCGGCTGCGAAGAAAAGCGTATATTTTATTAATGCAGAGATGTCAAAATTGAACGCCATTGCTATATGTTGCTAATTCGAAGAAAGTAAACAATGAATGAATGTCGTATGACTGAATCATGAGTTGCGACCAACTTTAAATGAAAAGGGAATTTATTTCCCCTAAAAAGCAGTACTAAGAGGGCCTTCGGCATCAATTCACTCTGTACTCCACTTCAGTTAACTACATCAATATTTTTTAACCCTAAAAGATAGGATAAACGTCACTTTTTACAGCGGAAACAACATGCTAATAAATGTAAACAAACATTTGGGAGGTCGTTGTTCAGCGCTCTCTAGCGGGCAAATCTTTACCATTGATGTTTTTAGTAATGAAGAAGCCTGTATAAAACGCTATCTAGTGTAGCCTTGGTCTAACAATTCAGAGTTCAAATCGTACTAAGATAATAATTATTAATGTCCTGTGTATTTAAAGTAGCACAAAATATAAACTAAATAACTAAATAATAAAAAAAAAACTATTAAAGTAAGTACACTTACCTTTATTGCAAATTCCAAGCAGAATTAAACGCTATCAACTATTAAAACTCTCTCAACACAACAACTCTACACAGAAACTTCTTTAACAAAACCAACGTCCTTTTAATGAAGAACTAATTTTACTTCTTCATGAAATGAATAAGCATAACTTCAGCCACAGAACGAGGTTTCCGCTGACTATGCGAACTAAATGTATATTGCCGTGCTTATTAAGCACATAGTAGAATCTGCAATTGAGCTCAAACTGAGATATTGCATTTTAAAGAGCTGCGCCTCCATATATTTTGTTGTGATGACTTTTTATTCAGCAGATTAAAAAAAAGTTTCCAATCACAAATGACTACAAAACATTTTATTAATAACACATACGAAACAGATAGCAACCTCTGGTTAATAACTCTGGTTTTGTGGAAAAGTTGGTGTACGACTATTGTGCTTAGCAAGGCAGTGCAGTAAGTTGAAACTCCAGTTTAAATTTTGTTCAGGTTTAGAAACTGTTACGCAGTTTATAGTTTTCTATTAGACAGGTTAAAAAAAAGTCATTTAATTTTTATTTGGATTTAGATTGGGTGGGGAAAAACCAGAACTCAATAGTTTTTATTTTTAGATAGTGAGGTTATATTGCAAAGGAAGAAAAATCATTCTGATTTTTCTTTCAAATACTATCACTGATGTTTGAAAGTATCTACTTATTATTTTAAGTTTTAAAGGCAGTCTAAAATAGAAAATTTAATTGTAAGGGTTGGACACACTTTATCCAATATTAACAGTGAAATGACGATATAATTCATTTGTGGGGTTTGACCAAGAAAGCTTTGAGTCATAAAACAGAAAGGCTATTTTTGTCCTATTAAAACCTACCTAATTATGCGTATTTCTGCCATCAGGAAAAATAACATGTGTTGATTGCATATATTTTTAATGATTAACCTCTTAAATGGTCCAAGAAAAACAAAACTATTAAAAAACGTTCTTTTTAATTGTAAAAAAGTCAATTTTTCTTTTTTTTTCCAATTTTTCCGGAAAAAAACAGGAAAAAACCGGTTTTTTTCTATCACTTCAAAATCTCCGGAAATTTTACATCTCTATTCCAGCCACATATAGGATTCATAATACTAAATTAATAAAAACGGGACTTCTGAGTCCCGTCGAGGCATAAAGGGTTAAAGGGTAAAAAATCATTTACCCAAAATTTTAAACAATACTAAGAAGCAAAAAATAATTATTGAAAAAAAAGATTTTAAATTTACCATGTTTTTAAATAGGACTAAAATTAAAATAATAATAATAATAATTTCTCTTCATAAAGGGTTAAAGGGTAAAAAATCAACTACCCAAAATTTTAGACAATACTGAAAAGCAAAAAATAATTATTGAAAAAGAAGGTTTTAAATTGACCATGTTTTTAAATAGGACTAAAATTTAAAAAATAATAATAATAATTTCTCTTCATCGACCGCGAGTTCTACCCAACCATAAGATGTTAAAGATTAGCAAGACATCTTATAACATCAGTTAATATCACTTGTAGTGCAATAAAACTGCCAGTTAAGTTTTAATACAATTATTAATTTTTGCTTGCGCCCCATGTTTTTCGAGCAAATTGCATTAGTCTGTGATGAAATAGTTGCCCCGAAAGTTAGAATGTCCTTGGTTTTTCTTTTGCATGCTGAAATCAAATTTGAAGGGAGAAAGTTGGTATTACATGTTGTTTTTTGAATGAATAAGGTTAATTGGATACCAAAATGGCATATTTTGCTGTCGAATTTTCATAATTAGTATCTATTTATTTCTATAGTTACTTAGTCAGGTTACTATGGTCCAGGGGCCACTTCACAATTGCGACATTTGCGATATATTGAATCTGCCAGTGGCTACGAAATATAAAAAACAAGTTTTTTTATAAGAATTTAAATTTATTACTATTGCAGCACAACGCTTTGAAAGTTATTTAAACAAAGTTTATGTTTCGTTTTGCTGTTGCTAATATTTAAATGAAAAATGATCAAAAAAGCTTTGTGCTAAAATATAATTGAAGTTAAAAATCAACGTAAATAAAGCACAAATTAGGTAGAAAGTGCAGCAAATAGCTATTTCAAGGCTACAATGGAGCCTCTTCTTCAGTGCAAAAAGCTCACCACACAACATGAAAGCTGTGAGAGAACAGTTCTCTACAGCAAATATCGATTTGCTGAACTTCCCTACCTCTGTTGTGTTTTATTTACGTTGATTTATAACTTCAATTATATTACTAACATTTTCTATTGTGTTTTGTTTGAAAGAAATTTATGCTAATACTTAGTATTTCCTCCCTAGAACATCAAGAACCAAATTATGACCACAAACGTGTGGGTTGAACAGGTGAGCATTATTATTTTTATGCGTTACTTCTTAATATTTAAAGAAAGAAAGAAAATCGCGCGTTTCAATACCATAAAAATTTTAATTTTGAAAAATGTTTACGCTTTTTTGATTTGCTTAGCCCGTTAAACTAGGGAATTGTTTATCTGTTAACAAAGTCTGATGTTTTAACAGATTAATAAACTATTATATTTGATGCGGACATTCTGAAATTTAGGTGAAATTCAAGACCTGTTTCCCGCTTTTGTTTCGCAATTTTTGTTGTGTCAAATGCTGATAAGTGGATTGTATTTTCACGCTTGTAAGGGTGATGCATAGTACACTCTCGATTGTCCGCGGCATTGGGTGGCACGGGTATCGCGGATAACGAAAATCGCGGATAATCCGAAAAACGCATAAAATAAGGGGTAAAGAAGATAAAAAATGTATTTTGCTTAAAAATAATTGCTTTACACTTAAAACGTGATTGGTACAAACAGTGACGATAGGTACAGCATAAAAAGTATTTTGTATTTGAGGTTCTCAAGCATATAAACTATTTTGTATTTGAGGTTCTAAAGCATTGAAAATCTTTTGAGTTAACTAAGTTTCTTCAAGAATAAAGTTAACTAAGAATTTTTTTCTCGAGATCCTCGAGGATAATCCGCTCGCGGATAATCGAGAGTTTACTGTAAGTTTATTTCTTACTGGACCAGTTGCTTTAAAAGCAGGGCTGCGCATTCGGAGTAAAAACAAAGTAATCCAACTCGACCAGACAAAAGAAAAACAGAGACAGTTGTCAGTATGACGCTATGAGAGACTCTGTCAATCCAATTAAAACTACCGAAAGAACTTTTTTTTCTTATTGTAACTCCCTATTTCCTCCAAAATGATATTCCTGATCGTTTGGTCTTTTTCAGGAATGGAATGATTATAAGCTTCGATGGGAGCCAGAGGAATACGGAGGAGTTTCAAAACTTCACGTGCCTGCTGAGCAAATCTGGCTTCCAGATATAGTGCTCTACAATAAGTAAGAATCGCTTTCTGCAAAAACTGTCCAAACTCAATCACAGTAAAAACAATTCATAAATGTCTCTGGAAAATAATGACGAGCTAATGTGTCCAGTTTCAGTCGGCAACATTTCTGACAAAAATAAGGAATGAGTTCCTCCAAAATTCAGTACTTTAATTAACTTGGGACCTTCCCAATAACAGTCTGTCACGTTTTGTAATTAATTAGGAATCTTCTTAACAGTACTACATATGTTTAATGTAATACCAATCTAGCTTCCGCCAGTAACATATCATACAAAACACGGGAAAATTCTGCATAAAAGTTAGTAATGAGCTGAAATTAACTCGGGACCTTTCTTGAATTCAGAAACTATCTCAAAAACAAATAGTAGCAATGGAATGGCACCGTTAACACTGTCATGTAGTGTGGAGTAGCGTATTCGCAATGTTTTTTTTTAAGTTAATGTCCAGCAAGATCTTCATGTTTGGCTTCAATTTGGCACACATGATCCAGTTCCAGATTGAAAAAATCATGGTTTGTAACAAACTTTAAAACTACTGCTCTGAAAGCAAAAACACCTGGCAGACCTTAGACCATTACAATGTTAAGGAATATGGCATACATGGAACCTTCATTCAGAAGTCTCCAAAAAGGGGTTTTGGGCCCTTTAAAAAACGCAGCGGGCCTTCCTTTTTTGATTGGGAAAACTAAGAAAAAAAACCTGCCCAGGGGGGGAACTTTTTTAAATTTTAAAAATTTTTTCTAGCCAAGGTCCGGTTTGGCCAAAAAAAAAAAAAAAAATAGAAAAAAAAAAAAATGCTAAATTTTTTGCTTTAGTAGTAAAGGCCAAAAAAAAAACCC